>PVHY01002023.1:0-137615 GCA_004024945.1 Uropsilus gracilis
TTTTTTTTTTTTTTTTTTTAATTTTTTTGAGACTAAGTCTCGCTATTTTTGACTGGAAGTCTCGCTATTTTTGCCTGTGGAACCGCAGGCTCTCATTGCCCGGGGTACCCCAAACTGAAGCAATCCCCAGCCTCAGCTTCCCAGGTAACTGGGACCACAGGCATGCACCACCACACCCAGCTATTTTTTGTAAACTAGGTCTCGCTACCGGCCCCAGGCGGGACTCAAACCCCAATCCCTAGCCCCAGGGACTTCATAGGCTGAAGCTTACAGGCACAAGACACCGTGCCCGGCCTAGATTTTATTAAAATTTTAACTACACATATGTGTTTACTGAATTCTGATACAAAATGTACTTTGGACTATGTGCTATAATAAAATACATGTGAAAGTTATTGTTCTAATGAGTATATGAAAAGCTTCTAAAATACTAGCATATTTAGAAGCATATTATTAGCAACTTCACAGGGACATGCAGTGTGAATGAAGAAAAAAAGGCCATAAAACTTAAAGTCAAAATCTGGAAAACAGCTTCACTTGCAATCAATAAAAACAAAGAGCAAACATTACTGAATTTTTAGTATAATTCGAAGCTAGAAATATCATTTTGAAGAATAATTTCTAATAACTATTATAATAGTAGTAGAAAAATAAAATGAAGAAAAATCTTTTTTCATTAGCTACCTCTTTTGAAGTAAAATTTTCCTAATCTCTAATCATTCTACTCTTCATTTGTAAGGTCTCTAAATTTTCTATGTGCGCTAGGAACATGAACAGTACTTTCCAAAGTGGCATACTCATGGAAATTTTGATGGCATGTGGAACATTCAATTGTATATTGATTTGTATAATACAAAAATTGGTTTCTGCAATTCTAAAAAAATGTTTTAAAGTAAACTATCAGTGAACGCAAAAAAAATTTCAAAATGATCGTATAGACAAAGTAAAAATATAGTAAAAATCATACAATATTAACAAAATGTAGCATTCAAATAATAGAAACTTAAAAAAACAAAATATCATATTTATAAAAATAGCATACTTTTCTTTAGAAACTAGTAAAGAAATAAGTGAGCAACATATAGGAGCAAAACAATATTTGTCATATAGCTCTTCACAGATATTAAGTCTAAAAATGGTATCTTTAAAAATTAAAACGTTCATAGGCCTTTCTAGAATGAAATATAAATGAGGTCTGAGATCATACAAGCTTTTTCCCTTCTTTTTCGAACATTTTCATTTAAAAAAATCATTAAAAATTAATTTAGACTAGTTTATAGCATATTTCTAAGAGTCTCCTATCTAACACCTTTGAGACAGTATTTCCATGATCCAACTTATGACATGAAAATAGCCTCTCCATAGAAAATGCTTTTATCCATAGCTCAGCTTCCACCTTCATTTGCATTTGTTTTTATGATTGAATGAATAATCACAGTAATAACTACTATTAAACAAATATTCTTACCAGGAAACTTTGAGATCTGTCCCAGGCAGTGAGCAGGTTTTGCTGTCTTGATTTAAAATGCTAGGATACACTTCAAGGCCAGCATTTACAGTAATAACTGGTCTGGCCCTGATTATAAAACATTTAAAAATTAAACATTTTAGTTTCACATTCACTGCATATGCACAGCAATATTCACTAAAGCATTGTTCAGAATAACGAAAAGAATAGAAACAATCTAAACAACGAACAACCAAGATTTCTAGCTTGCCCAAGGACTGTTCTGATTTTAATGCTGAAAGTCCCACATCTTGGGAAATCCCTCAGTCCAGGCCAGTTCATCTGAATTCAGTACATTAAAGCAGAACAGTTAGACAAGTTGTGTATGACAGCTACCTAGTGGAATGATCTATCTACATCCAAGACCTAACTGTGGTAGGAGAGAAAAACAAAAAAACTCAATATACAAAGGATGGGTACACACACAAATTTTTTCACTTATAGAACATTTCTGGCATGATATACTAATAAATACACCAAGTTAATTTCTTACCTCTTAAGGGAAAATATAAATTCAAATACTTTTTAAACACTGGGGAATAACTCTGAACGTATTTTAAAGAACAAAGAGGGAATGTTCTTAATGCTTAGCTAAAAAAAAAAAAAAAATTATAGACTTTTTTGAGAATTCCTTAAATAAATACTATTTGGCTATAGCAAATCTTGACTAGAAAAGACACAAACATTATCATTATTTCAAGAACATTAAACTGAAATTCAAACACTGGTACTTGGTACTTAACCATAAACTTCTCAAATAATTCAGAATATTCCCATGTTGCAAGATATGGAAACAAGCTTACCTGTACAATACAGCTCTATCTACACCAAAAGCTCCTACAATTAAGTCTTAAACAAAATAGAAAAGGCATGTCAGTAGTGCTTCTCAAAACGCAAATAGCAAAAATTTAGACATAGTTTCAAAACTATTCTATGTTAAGTCGGGAATAATACCAAAAGGTTAAAATATAAGAAAGTTCTAAAACAGCTACCATTGATGGCAAATGTTCATTGCAAAACTAGTCTTTCATTTCATTGACAAGGATAGTTTCAAATCTTTTGAAGAGATACTCAGAAAAAAAATAAAACAGAAATAACAAGAAAGTATTATATACTTTATAGATGCCTGTGCCTGTGGTTTTTATATTTTCATCACAAAATTTTCTTTCTTAAATTTCATTTTGTTTCAAATATAAAACCAAACCAGAATGTATATTACATACACTGAGAACGACAGCATATAATACTTAAATCAACAAAAACAAAATGCATTATTAATCTTTTAAAATAGTTGATACAACTGGTTCACCATTAGGAAAACATGGTCTTCAAGTTTTATCTCACAGAACCCCGAGCTAACTTTGAGGAAAGCCTTTCCAGGCAGAACAGAACAAGAGAGACCATAAACATCGAAAGACTGTATTATATAAAAATTAAGAACTCTCTGACTCCCTAAAATGCAAAGGTGACAAACTGGGAAATAGATGCAGGAAATAAATGAAATATTATCATCACACTATAAGGCACTGGTAATAGTTTTTTCAGAAAAAATTAAGAAAAATACTATGTCGACAGAAGAGCAAAAAGATATAAAAGGGAAATTCACAAAATATTCCAAAGTAGTAAGAAAGAGGCAAAGGTCTCACTTTTTGCACTGGTTCAAATCAGTGGACAGCTTTGGGCAAATGACCTTTATCAATCTGTTTTCTCATCCAGAAAAAAAATGGTACAATAATGTGCTGAGCTAGCTTATATACCTTGTAAACATTACTGGAAGAATTAAATAATGTGCTTTTAAAAAATCGCAATCATTAGTCAAGTCTATAAAAATGACAGATTAAAAACAATTGACACCTGACATCTAAAAACTTAGAAAGCACTGGACTCTTATTTGTAGCTTCCACAACATTCTTCTCTCAAATTTTATTACAGACTAGAAGACAATAAAGAAGAAATTTGGAGTGCATTTACACTGGAAGTTCCCAAGAAGTAAAGTTGTCTTTGCTTCCTAAGCCCTTCCCTCAAGAGTGCCTTGAAAAATGGTAGCAGGTAGGCCAGGCATGATGGCGCATGCCTGTAAGCGGCAGTCTAGAAAGCTGCGGTCAGAACTGGGGATCGTGGTTCGGGGCAACTTAATGAGATGTAGTTCCAAAAAAACAGCTGGGCGTGGTGGCACGCTCCTGTAATCCCAGCTACCTGGGAAGCTGAGGCTGGGGATCGCTTGAGTCCATGGTACACAGGCCAAAAAAAAAAAAAAAATGGCAGGAGGAACTTGAGATACTTGAAAACAGTACTTGAAATACTAGATTGAAATGATTTCTAACACACATTAATAGAGCAATAATGTACTATTTGCTACTAGCATAGAAAAACTAGGGAGCACTACATATTCTAGAAAAGCACCTGGGTATCCATTTTTGTCGATATCCGTGGCTCCTTTCATTGAGTAGCCAAAGCTGGGTGGCATGCTCCGTGCAGCCCACTTCCCCTCCAGGACTTGAGATGGCACTGCATTCAAACCTGTCGCTCTACCGTTGAAAATATAAACAAGTCCTTTTTTATCTTCACCGCCATATGGAGCAGCAATTGCAATATCTGTGGGTGAAAATGAGGGGAGAAATGGGAGAGGAGGGGAGAAGGAAAAAAGGAGGTAAAAGAAGAGGTGAAGGAAGGCAAAAATGGAGAGAAATATTAGGACTTGTTATTTACATAAAGGTCTTTGTCTTTATAGAACTCATCACAATAAATACTGATTCAAAGTTCAATAGTATACTCTTCATTATGAAGCAACCATCTAATTCAAGGAGATGTGGGTTGAAAGGATATTAACATGAAGTCAGATATTTTTAATCTGACCTTAGACTAGTGAATTGGTATTTCTAGACTTCAAATGTTCACCTGAGTTTCCTCCTAACTCTCAAAATTTCTAAGTATTTTATGTGAACATGAATTTTGATTTTTTTTCAGAGGTAAAGTCAATCTGGCTCAGAAATCTAAACCTCATAGTGTCATCCTTGATCTTGGTCAAGAACAAAAGGACATAGACAGGCTCTAATTTTTAACACAGTGCTTGGCCTTCAGTAAGCACCAGCTAAGAATATGTGGTACTAAAAACAAAAAGGTAGTGGTAGCAGTAGCTCTCCTGTCCACATTCACCCACCTTTTCTCCCTTTGCAAAGCAGCAGAGACAGCTCTCTTCCCAAGGCTTCCCACCTGTGACTATGCAGGTATCTCTTAACAAACCTATCTCTTTCAGGGGCAACTCCTTCTGCCTGCTTGTGTCTATCTTAGCATCCTTTCCATTTTATAATAAACCTACTCTTTAAAAAAAAAAGTAGTAATGACTTATGTAAGTGTTTTTTTCAGCTTCAAGAGATAAATATAATTTCTTAGTTGACATAAGCATTATGTCATTCATGAAAAAATAATTTCCTGACAGAAGATGGTTCTTATGCTGAGAGGTTATTTAAGAAAAATTATCCTTAGCTCTAAACCCTTCATTATGCTAAATATTCTAGTCATCTTTTTTCTTGGCTGGCAATTGTCAAGTCTGGTAGATCCCACTTTTGCCTGCAATCAGTTTCTTCTTTTATCATTTCAGTTGCATTTCTGTGTTTTATTCCCCTCTGCATTTTTGGAGAGATGTTGGCAAAAACTACAAATATTTATGGAACATAATTTCACTGTTTTGTTTTAACATGCCTTTGGATAATACCTATGGTCCCCCTGGTGGATGTAGGTAGAAAGAGGTAAATAGGAACAAAACAGAACTGATGTCATAGATAGCCATTGGGTAAAAACTGATTATCAGCATATGCAATAGGTGCATCAACCCAACTGATGGGTAGGAAAAAACGCTAAGTGGACTTTGTTTGTCTGTTTGTTTTTGAGACTAGGTCTTGCTATTTTTGCCCTTGATACCGCAGGTTCACGTTGCCCGGAGAACCAAAGACTCAAGCAATCCCCAGCCTCAGCTTCCCGGGTAGCTGGGATTACAGGTAAGCGCCACCACGCCCAGCTATTTTTGGGGGTACTATGTCTCACTATGTTGCCCCGGGTGGGACTCTAACCACAATCCCTAGCCCCAGCCGCTTCATAGGCTGAAGCTTACAGGCACGCACCACCGTGCCCAGCTGGACTTTGTTTAAAGTACTGTAATGACAGTACAAGAGGGAAGAACAGTGGCCTGCAGAGTCTCTAATAGCTGTTGTCTTGGGCACATAGCAACAGAGGGGCTCCTGAAAGCCTGTCTGACACTGGTTAAGAGCGTACATGAGCAAGCCCTAAAAGACACTGTGGGAGACCTTAAAAGGGCAGGGCCAGGGCAAGGACTACTGGCCTGAATCTGAGACTTATCACACAGAATAGACTGAACCTGGTAAGAGGACCTAGGCTTCCTTATAAAAGTTCAGGTTCAGATCCAAAACACTTGCCATCTCCCACCATGTGGCAGGAATGGAGGTTGGGGGCAAATGTTTTCCACGACATCTCGGGAGACATAAGAGACATCTGTATTTTTGAAGTTTTCATCTTAATTTTTAACTTTCTTTAAATTTTAAGGAGTATATCCCTGTGTATAGTCTTTATAAACAATTCAATTCTGCACTCTGTGATCCCACGCTGCCCCAAGTGAGACTCAAACCATAATCCCTGGTGCCCGCTGCCGCTTCCTAGACTGCCCATTATAGGCACGTGCCACCGTGCCCGGCCCCCCAGAAGTGTTTAATGGTATTCTTTTGTAAGTTGTGATCTATATTTCATTCACTGGTTTAAAAAAATTTTTAAGATATCCAAAGCAATTAATTAAATATTAAATGAAGTTATTATAAAACAAGGAACTGTTTCCATGCTCCCACAAGAGTAGAATAATCTTCCTCAACATATTCTAAAAGGCCACAGCATTAATGGAAAACCTGACCTCTGAGATACGCATTAGAGTCAGTGCTTCCTTGACAAAGGCGCCTGGAGCATTTTTAACATATGTATCCAAATGGACAGCAGAGGGCGCTGCCGCTAAGCAGGACAGAATCCAAATCACCAGCTGGCCACAGTTACCTGGGAATGCAGGTACCTATCAGAAGTAACAAGTTTGACTTGTACTTTGAGGTTGTGTGAATAATAATAATAATAATAATAATAATAATAATAATAATAATAATTTTGCTCTAATTTTAAGGGGAAAGAGCAATCTGTCATTAAACCTATTAAATAATTCACCTTCACTCAGTTCTTCCAGGTGAAGGTATAGGACTATGCCAGGTAGACAAAAATATCAGAAAACCATAGATGCTTAACTTTTTGATCATACCATTGAAGCCATCCTGGTCAAGATCTCCCAAAGGTGCTATGGCACTGCCGAACCTTGCAAAAACCTCAAAGCCATTCAGTTTGGTCGTCTGGAAGTCTCCCAAAGCTCTTTGAAGACACACTGAGACCTGCCCCACCTCTTGGAGTTTGCCATCAGAACCACGATCCATGAAGAGAGGCGCACCAATAAACACATCTGCATAGCTAACAGAAGAGAACTGGTTTTACCAAAGTAGTATCAAATTCCACTTTACATTATTTTAATAAGTTTCCCTCTTTCCATATCTCACAGTCACATTGAAACATAAAACAATCACATCAAAATCAAACTTCCTTTCACCTCTTTTAAGAAACTGAGTAAATAAAGTATTTATTCCTTAATATTTTAAAAGCTGCTGAAGAAATTATGACCAATAATGAGATTTTCTAGTGTTTGTAGTAAAGTTACTTTAAATTGCTCCTTAAGGAAATAGTTTAGCAGAAAGAGGACACAGAAACAGAAGAAAAAATGTGTAGATTCTTAAAAAGTGTTCACAGACACAAGAGGAAAAACTGTCTCATGAAATGTTTTTTAACTTACTCATCCCCGTTAATGTCAGTGGCAGCTACAGAAAATCCAAAATATGCAGCCATCTGGATAACAAGATGAAAATGAAATGTTTATATTTCATCCAACTAGTTTAGATAATTAATATTTGTAGTATATGTAACAAATATAGATGGTTATTTTTTTCTCTGTATATGGTGTTTCAATCTAAATTTCTTTTGCTTACTGTATCAACAATGACAATCAGGCAATGAGGCTCTTTTTCATTTCAATGCCTTCAACACATGACACATAAATACAATCAATGTTCCTTTCCAGGCCTCACCTATTATCCACACTTTCTTCTCCACAACCAAAAATATGGCAACCACAAACAGCCTATTGAAAGTCAGACAGATATTTGAGCCTAAGAACTTATAACTGGACAATGATAGAATAAAGATAATAGGTAATAATAATTATTAGAAGGTCACCATTAGCTGTCCATTCCTGAAACTACAACTACTCTAAAGAAATTACTATTTGGTGATCAAATCTCTTCCAAAAAACAAAAGTCCCACAACCAGATGGCTTTATAAGAGAATCCTAACAAACTTTCAAAGATGAATTATTACCTATCCTGCATAAACTCTTTCAAAGACTTGAGGGAGAGAAGGAATAGAAGAGAGAAGGAATCAAACATCAAACTAATACTAAAATCAAAGACAACACAAGAGAAGAAAATGACAGGCCAATCTCCCTAACGAAAACAGATACTAAAATTCTCAATAATACATAGCAAACCAAACCCAACAGTGCACTAAAAGGATTATACACCATGACCAAACAGGATTTATTCCAGGGACACAAGAATGAGTCAATATCTGAAAATCAACATAATTTACCACGTCAACAAGACATGTCAAAAATCCACATGATCATATCAACAGATGCTGAGAAAGTATCTGCTAAAGTTCAACATTCATTTTTGATGACATCTCTTTAAAAACTTGGAATAGAAGGAGCACATCTTAACATAATAAAAGCTAATTATGACAAACCCATAACTAGCATCATTTTGAATGATGAAAAGTGTAAAGTCTTTCTACTAAGATCTGGTATAAAACAAGGATGTTGACTCTCACCCCTACTATTTAATATAGGATCTAAAGTCCTAGCTAGAGCAATTAGACAAGAGAAAGATATAAAAGGAATCCAAATTGGGAAAGATGTATAGGTACCATTATTTGCAGATGACAGTGTCTTGTGTGTGTGTGTGAGAAAGAGAGAGAGAGAGAAGCTTAAAAAATCATGGGAAAAGCTAATTAAATTAAGATAGTAAATCAGTTCAGCAAAGTGGAGGGTTACAAAATCAATGCACAAAAATCAGTTGCCTTCATACATGCAAACAATCCAAAGAGGAAGAAATTAAGAAAACCATATCATTTACAACCATACCCACAAATAATTAAATACCTAAATTAAATACTACAAAACTAACAAAGGATGTGTGGGACCTATACAAGAAAGACTATAAAACACATTTAAAATAAACAGAAGACACAAAGAAATGGAAAGATATGCCCTACTCATGGACTGGAAGAACCAATATTATCAAAATGGTTACCTTACCCAAAGCAATTTACTGATTCAATGGATTCCCAATAAAAATCTTTCTGGTGTTCTTCAAAAACACAGAACAAATACTGCTGAAACTCATATAAAACTGAAAAAGATACCAAATAGTCAAAGCTATTAAAAAAAAAAAAGGGTATTATACTTTCAGACTTGAAACTATAGGAGAAAAAAATACAGACACACAGGCCAATGGAATCAAAATCATAATCCAAAAACAAAACCATACATATATGTACAACTAATATATGACAAAGGTGTGAGTAATATAATATATATTGATACTGAATAATATACACTGAAAATAATATACACTGAAACAAAGGCATAAATAATACACACTGATACAAGGAAAGTCTCTTCAATTAATGTTGAGAAAATCAAACTGCCATATGCAAAAGAAACAAGACCACTATTTCACCATATTCAAAAATCAACTTGAAGTTGATGAAAGACTTGGATATAAAGCCTGAAACTATAAATACACAGAAGGAAACATAAGCAAAACATTCCATAACATAAACTTCAGAAACTTCATTAAAATCTTGTCTCCAACATCAAGGAAAATAATGGAGAATAAAAACAACTGGGAATATATCAAGCTAAAAAGCTTCTGTACAGTCCAAAATAGTAACCAAAATAAAGAAACACCCTACTTATGAGAAAATATTTGGAGATTATATATCTGATAGGGGATTGATATGAAAGATCTTCAAAGAGTTTATACAACTCAACAAAAACAAAACAAAAAGCCCAGAGGAAAAATGGGATAGGCAATTCTCCAAAGATATACAAATGGCCAACAAGCATATGGAAAAATGTTCATCATCACTTATCATTAGGAAAATGTAAATCAAAACCACAATGAGATATCAATTCACACCTGTGAGAATGGTGCATAATAAAAAAACAAACAAAATCAAAAAAAACAAGAAGCAGAAATAAAAACAACAAATGCTGGTTATACTATTGAGGAAAAGGAACCCTCTTACACTATTGGTGGGAAGACAGACTGGCCTAACTCCTATGGAAAGCTGTGTGGAGGGGCCTCAAAACACTGATAACGGATCCTCCATATGACTCAGCAATTCCATGTCTAGGTAGTCACTCAAAGAAAACAAAAACACTAATTCAAAAGGAAACCTGCAGTTCTGTGTTTATTATAGCATAATTTACAATAGTTAAAGTACGGTAACAACCTAAATGCCCCAAAACATATGAATCAGCCTAGAATATGTGGTATATACTCACAAAGTACTACTACTCAGGGATTAAAAAGGATAAACTCATTCCATTTGTGACAATATGAATGAAGCTGGAAGAAGTTCATGCTAGGTGAAATAAGTCAAAAGGTGAAAAATAAATACTAGATGGCTTCACTTATATGCGGAATAAAGAGAAACCAAATAAAGGGTCAGACAAAGACAAACCTTGAAAACTTAACCATAGATCTGAGGTATCAAGAAAGGGCGTGAGAGGAGGAGGAAGCATGGGTGGGGGGGAGGATATGAAAATAGGTATGGTGGGGCAAAAAAAAAGAAATTACTCTTTGGAAAGACATAGAACATTGGTTGCAGATCTCAATTACTTGCTAGAGATTTTGCTTTAAAATCACATACAGTACAAATGTGTTTAGGTTTATTATAGTCTTCGCATGTGAATGGGGGAGGAAAAGTCTCTTTCCCACTGGTCATTATAGGCAGACGGAAATAAAATGTGAAAATAAGTTGCAAAGAGAGAATCCTACATTCAACCTACATTCAAAACTAGCAGCAATGACAGATTACAAGTAAACTGAAGAATGAGTCAACAAACTGTCAGCAAAGCTTCCAAAGCTTCCAAAATTTGATTAGCTAAGCTATCAGGAGGGAACAATAAGGGAGATTCCAGCATGATCTTTTGGGGGAGGGGGACTTGATACAGTAGAACTGAGAAAATGAAACAAAAAACGCTGTATACAATAACTAGGAAAAAGTGTATATAAAAAAATGTACTGTGTTTGGGGTACTAGGCTGATATGCTGACTGGAATTTAACTGAATACTATTCTTTATACTAGTCTCTCAAAGTGTTTTGCCTAAAAACGTAAGGGAAAGATGCCATTTACTGAGACAACCTGTGTCTTGGGCACTATTTGCAATGTCTTCATTTGATTTCCCCACACTGCCATGAGGAAGTTACTAGTTCCTATATTATTAACCAAGCAATCAGATTAAAAACGGTAAATACCTTGTTCAAAGTAATATGACAAAGAATGGAGAGCCCCCATCTCTCCAAATCCAAAGTCCGTGTCCCTGCCACCTTCCAGTCCCACCCAACAGCTGAACAGGAACAAGGAATGCATCGTGTACTGCAGAGAACATGACTGGGAAACACACACAAGCATCTGTCAGAAGCTGTTTCGGGTGAAATCAGCATAACAGGACAACCACACCAGCCACAACCCTAATCGCCTGTCAACTGCAGGTCATTCCAGACTGTGCACTAACTCTGACTGCTTCATAAATAGGAAGAGGTTTCCAGAGACCTCATGCCTACAACTTCAACTTACTTCCTGTCACAAAACCCACAAATCTCTACTGAACAAGAAGCACTTGAATTCCAAATCTGCAAATTGAGACTTTTTTATTAGCTACCAACTAGATTTTCCTTTATCATTACTATGATAGCACTTGGTTCTGAGATATACAATACAGAATATTATAACATGTTCATACTTGTAAAGAAAATCAAGCACTTTTTATTTGTTAAAGAATGTTTTACTTCATGTACTACAAATAGTTCACTTGTAATATTTATAACAAACACACCTGTGTCAGGATATTTTGCATCTAATAAAATTAAAATATACATAGCAGAGAAAAAGGAAATTGTGGTTTTGTGTGGGGGACATGTATATGTGCAGCTCAATTGTGCATTTCCCAAAAACAAGCCATAAAATGCAATTACAAATTACTCTGCTACAACAAATTACTTTGGTTAAAATAATAGTGAAGCATTTAAAGCTTATGTGATATATGTAGTAGTGAATGTAAAACTAACATTTATAATATAATGAATACATATTGAGATATACTCAAGCAAGCATATCTTAATATGCTAAAATATACTTAATAGTAACATTAAAATATACTTAAGATATACTCAAGAAGTTTTAAGGTATTAGGAAATGCTAAATATGAAAATGGTAAGTAAAAAAA
Organism: Uropsilus gracilis; assembly: GCA_004024945.1. NCBI lineage: Eukaryota > Metazoa > Chordata > Mammalia > Eulipotyphla > Talpidae > Uropsilus > Uropsilus gracilis. The sequence goes on from PVHY01002023.1 coordinate 12,175, forward strand.
AAAAAAGACATTTCAAAAGCATACCTGCTCACCAGTAAAATTATATAAGGAAGACATGTTTTTCCCATCATAAATATAAACCTGTGCAGGAAAAAAAAAGTAAATATAATACAGTAAGAGAGAAAACAATCCAAAGATTTGTCAAAATACCTTCTAACTTTCTTACCATCCCCAGAGTTCTTGCTGCTCTTGGCACTCCTGAAACAAAGTCTGAAAAGAAAAGAACATAATTAGTCATTTTTAATACAACTCTGAGAAACTGTAAAAAGAAGTAGCTATGTCAGAAAACTTTTGTTAATTCAATAGGAAATACAAGATTTTTAAAAACTGGTACTTCATAATAAATGACCTCAGCATTTCTAAGCAGATTCAAATCTTTACAAAGTATGCTAAGACTTTTGAAGACCCTACATAAAGGCCAGCACATCGTCCCCAAGGTCTCTTATCATCTTATAAAAAAGAAATCAGATAGGACAAAGTGAATCAAGAATGAAGGAAAGTTAAACTTATAGTATAAAAAAATGCAGAGCAAACTGAAACAGAACAGAGACGTGTGTGTGAGTGGCATAGATACTGATCAAAAACTGTGACGTCTGTGATTCTCAATGGAAGTGTGAAGAAAAACAGATGGATACAGAGATTGGAGAAACCACCTTTGAGTCCAAAAGATTACAAATTATACCCAAGAAACCAAGCCTCTCAAAAGACTGACTTTGCTGAAAACAAAGAGGAAGGAGTGAAGAAAAAATCGAAAGTGCCAGGGACTAGAAAGGAGCAGGAAGGAAGAGAAAAATCAGACAGCAGCTGCTAGGAGGCTGACAGAGTTAGTTCTCATCAACAACTAATGTCTCCCTCACTTCTTCTGTTATATGCCCAAACTTGTTAATTTCTGAAATTTTTCTGTGCCACTTATCTCAAAGGCTTAGCCCAAATTCTCTGTAAAGGACGAAATATAATTCAAGTGCATCATACCATCTATGCCATCACCGTTGAAATCTCCAACAGCCACGGAGTAACCTACATGGGGAAGCAAGGGCAGAGTGAGGGCAGGCCTGTGACCTTCAGGCTACTTACACTAAGCCTTCTTGGAAATACTTTCATGTAACTCCTTTCATTATGCATTATGTATGTCCATTAGGAGTTAAGAGACTTCATGTATGTATGATAAAGACATCTTAAAGAAAATAAATGTGTTCATGCAAGAATTATCAATTTTATAAAGGAGTCGTTAATTTGCAGTTCATAAAAGAGAATAGAGCAGATTTTCTCAATTTGCAAAACATTCCTGTTATGCACACTTGGTTTGACGAATAAGAGAAATTCAGAGAGAGAGAATAAAAGTTAATTAAATTCTAAAGATCAGAACTGTACTTCAACACAGTATCAGTTCAGGAGTCAGACTAAGTGGGTCTGAATCTCAGAACAGCAAGCAATAAGTTAGTGGCTACAGGTGAATTATTGTTTCAGATTTGTTTTTTCTTAAGTACACAGTGGGATTAATAACTGTACTTTTATAGACTTATTATGAGGATTAAACATGAAAATACTGTACCGGAATACCTAGAACAATGTCTAGAGCAAAATAAGCATATCTTAAAAGTTAGCTATTATTATCCTTGTATAAATAATGACTCTTATTATTTCATTCATGAAATATAACCTAAATACTCAATACCAGTTTAAAATTGAAAGTTCCTTATACTTCAAAATAATCAGAATCTATTTCACATAAGAATTTTCTGCCTAAAGGACAAATAAGGGCATATACTCCATAACTCCATAAAATGAACTGATATTTTGGTTTTACCTACCCAAGTAACTGTCATCAAAAATGGCTTGTGCAGTCCGAGTTGCTAACTGGTTATTATACTTGATGCTATAAACCTTGGGGTCATATTTAGATACAATTTCTGCCACCTGATCCGAAATGAGCTGACCTGAAATATAGATATAAGATAAATAACAAAATAACATTCTAATGGAAACTCTGACACTGTCAATGAATGATATCTGCATAAAAGAAAAGACTATTTTTAAGGATACTATTATATGTGTCCTAATTAGTCTGTCCTATAAACAAAGATTTTAGAATTTCTCTTAATTTACTAAAAATATTAAGTGGACCTATAAAGTCAAGGACTATTTACCAAGCAATCCATTAAAATTTGAAAAATCTACTGAAATAGATAAACACACCTTAATGATAAAAATTGATTCAGGAGATTTTTTTTTCTTTTTTTTTTTTTTTTTTTTGAGACTAGTTCTCACTATTTTGCACGGGGAACCTCAGGCTCATGTTAGCCAGGGTACCATGGACTCAAGCAATCCCCAGTCTCAGCTTCCCAGGTAGCTGGAATAAAAGGTGTGCGCCACCATGACCAACTATGTTTTGAGACTAAGTCTCACTATGTTGCCCCAGGCGGGTCTTGAACCCACGAACTCAAGTGATTCCTAGTTTCGGCCTCCCTTCCTAGGCTGGGACTATAGGAGTGCGCCACTGCGCCGGCCCCCAACGGACTTTTTTAAATGAGTTATTTGGACACCTCTATGAAGCAGTCCACAGAGGTGAGTTCACTATCTGCACAACCTTAAGTTAGGCAGATAAGAAATCAAGATTGCTACACAAATTTTAGGCAGCCCACTGTCCTAAGACAGGCTGACTGCCATCTTTGTAACATGGGGAAATAATCTCTTCATTCTGCTGTTTTAAAAAGAAATTTATAGCACTAATCAATGTTCCAATTTGTCCAACTTGGATCTAAAGACGGAAGCACTGAGTCACAACTTAATCTTTGAATCGAAATAGTAACTAACACATAGGAAGAATTTAATAAATAGTTCTTGAATCAAAGAACAAAGAATAACTGATCATTTCTTCAGAATAACATTATCATAATATTTATTCCTACAGAGATAAGATATATGGAAAAATTCATTTTTACTTATCCAGGAGGAAACCTACTCATTTCAGTCTTATTAAAAGAAAATATTCTGACCAGTATAGTCACTGAGTCTTTTAACAACATGTTATAGGACATTCACAATAAAACTTTTATTTTCCCCTACAATGAAAATAAAATCAGTAGTATACATATTTGTAGTTATTTATAACAAATAGAAATGCATGTAGACATTGTGCAATATGCAAGGAACTGAAAGAACAGATTATTTAACCAGATTCACAGCTAGTTCATCTTCTACTAGGAATATATGTAACATGTTAGATGCAGTATATAGATCTTTACTACACGTCTCATACATATCATGCTATATTTCTTTTTAAAAACAATTACATAATAGGTAGTGTTTATACATTTATATTTTTCTGTTTCTTTCCTTAAAGTAATTTGAAACATCTCATAAGTGGAAAATAAGCTAAGTGAGTCTGAGACACAGTCATTATTGATGAAATATTAACCTACCTTGCCAATAAAAGCTACCAGGACCACCAAGGAGTACTCTGTCAGCCTAGATTGAATCAAAGAACAAAAAGATACATAAATTTTAAAACAGATAGCTTTAAAAACTGAAAGTAATGCAGTAAACATAAGATTTCTATAAGTATACAATTATACATTATCTATATAGCTTAAACAAAGAAATACACCTAAAGTTTACTTACTACAGCTTTAATGCCTTCAATTACACCTTTTTAAAATGTCAATACAATAAATTTTAAAAGTTGTAGTGTATCATATATATTAAAAGATGATATATTTATTTACATTTTAAATATATTTTTAAAATAGTTTTAGTTTTAAAAATATTTTAAGTCTTAAAAATATTTTAAAATATTTTTTGAATTTATATTATATTTATATTTATATAAATAAAATTATATAAATGAATTGATTTATATAAATATAAATCTCAGTTGCTTTGTACAGTCAATATAAATACTACTACAAAGTATTCTAGGGCTATCATAAGGGAAAAAATTAATAATTTCTTAAATTTACATATAAGGTTTGTAACAACAAAAAGCAAATTTTCTCTCTAATAATCACTAAAAAACTTTCTACAACATGGAAACTATTTTTAATTCCTCGCAAAACTAAATATTAATGAAGCTAGGTGGGAAATTTTTCAGGATCTATCTCATAATATATATTATTGCACTTGTCTAGCAATCTTTGTAACGTAACAAATTAATATTTAAGTTATTCAGTTTTATGTACATTTTGGAAATTTCTTTTTGTTGGGGGAAATAGATATTTACCCTCCAAATGTACATGGAGCTTTCAACACTCTTCTGTACTGGTTATGTTCAAAGGTACTTCTAAGTTTTCTGCTTTAAAATATTACAATCTTTTCAAAAATGAGCTTAAAAATTTGAACAATTAGTATAGCAATGACTTTCACGGCATGAGACTATTTCTGGGGTTATTGTTATACAGGCACATGTAACACTTTAAAAATAAGAACACTTAAAAATAATATCTATTTGAATATATCATGAAAGTTTAAACCAATAACTATTATGCTTTGTCTCTCCTTGTTTTGTCTCCTAAATTCTGAATTATGAGTAAAGTAATATCAAATCACGTGAAATAAAATCAATTACTCAGAAAAGAGAGCTGTCAGTCTAGAAAAGCTTAACAGTAAAAAATAAAGACAAAAAAACAAAAGTTTAACATATAAAAATGCTTTATTAGATTTTGTGTATCACATGACTGCAGTTCCTGTTTCCATGTATTTAAAGCATTCTTCTTTCCTCCCACTTTCTAAGAAAGGTATATTATGCTTTCTAAGTTCTGCTTGTAATCAATATATTTTTTTAGATTTTTCTAGAAATAATTAATATTTTAGTTTGGCATTCAAAATGTTCATACTCTCATACTCTACCAAAAACCACACATACACAGTAGAAAACTATACAAGGAAAATTACTTAAGAAAATTTATCCTTGAAATTAGTGATGAAGCACTTATTTTGGAAAGCTACATAAAAAAACTCTGAAAGGCCTATTACTTTAGTTAAAAATACAAAGAGCCCTCTGCCATAGATTTCTTACAATTGTTAAATTGCTTCACCTTTACTTAGCACCTGCAGGCACAAAATAGATGACAAGCATGCATATTCAGCCTTTATTGTAACTCAATTTTAACACTGCAACAAAGTTCTCCATGTTAGCTTTTGTAAAAAATCCATTTCAGCTGAATATAGGAAACTTTAATAGTCTATAGAATTACCTAATTGAAAATTTTAATATTAATTCATAATAGTTATCTATCATTTACTGAGACGATTCTCTACTGTCCTCAATTCCTATTTTGATGTTTACTTTAAACAAGCAAAATTCACTAGGGAGGGAATAACATAGGTAAAGAATGTCACACTGCACAGGTCACTTTTATTAGCTGTTTTCATAAAATGGGTAATAGTTATAGAGAAACTAAAGTATTACAAATTATTTTTAACCAAGGTTTAGACAATAAGGTAGATCTGAATCGCATTCATTCTTAAAAGAGAACTTACTTTAGTAAAATCAATGCTGAATCCTCCTTGACAAAATCCCTGTCCATCAGCATCAATATTTTCTAAAATAAAAAGATTGGAAATATACACAAACCCCAAAACAAACAACACAAAATAAAACATGAGAAAAATCTGCTATCATGGCAATCATAAAATAAGACACCCATTACTTGGAGTGTTCACTCAGGCACTAAATAATTTATCATCACATTCTAAAAAAGCTTTTTATATGCATTTGTCAGTACCAGTTTCACAATTATAAAAACAGAGAGCTTAATGTATCTGTATGTACTAAGGGAGCAGATAGATCACCTAAGATGGTGAATTTTAATTTTTTTATTTTTACCCACAACCCACAGCAACATCATTTTTTATACCATAGTCCACACAGCCCAAGAGAAACATATGTGTAAAACAGAAATAATACAGAATTTCACTGTGTACAATACACTCTATTTTCTATTCTATGTCATTACATTGAGAAAAATTACTGGCTAAGATCAAGCAAAAAATAAAAAATTAAAAGTGCACACACAAAAGAAAGCACTAAACATAAAAAAATGCCACCATTTTGGTTTTATGAGATACTGATGAGTAGTGTTTTGTGAGTTAATACCTATCTGAGGATAGTAATTTTTTACTATTATTACTCTTCTGTTGTATACATATATTCCTAAAAAATAAATATTTCCTATACATATTTTTTATAGACAACAACAAATCTGTAAGGAAGGAAGTTCCAGAAAATACTGGGGTCTAATAAGACTGAATCTCTTTAAACATGACACCCGCAAATATTTTTTCAATAATAAACTCAACTGTTTTACTACTTTGTAGTTAGTTACCCCCCTTTTTTTGTTTTTCACACAAAATAGGGTGATTTCTGATAATTAAATTAGTGAATTAAATTAAATTCACTTTAATCATGAATAATAGTGTAACTGGGATAGAGGTAAGAATGAACCTAAAGACTGTCCTTCATTTCATTGAGGATAATTTAAAGGAGGAACTAGGAAAAATGTAATTCTTCCAGTTATCAAGAAGCTCTTGTGGCCAACATCACAACAGAGAAATAATTATGTTATATCAGTGCTGTAATTGCCACTCAAATACAGAAACTAAAAATATCAATATTCAGTCATAAGACAGCATACAAAAAATTTTGTCAAACACTCCCATCAAAAATTTTGAACCCACTTTAAAAACCTGGGAACTACCACAAGATTACACATTTATTATTTAAATTTAGAATTTTTATATCTTAAGAGTAGTCTCAAGATTGTAATGCTACCAATGTAAATTTTTCTAACCAAGAAAGAGTGGGAAAATGTGGGGCTGGGGTTTCCAGAGTTTAATGACTCATACTAAGGAATTCTGCTCTAACCTCAAGTCAGCCATTTATTTCCTTTATTCAAGTTGCTTCTGGGGAAGTATTTTGGGCTATTTATAAAGATATCCCTTTTGCTGATTACCATACTGTGCATTATGTGCTCTATCTGGTTTTCCAGAAAGTTCAGTTAAAAAATAATTGTCTCTTAATATTTTCTTAACAGACACACATTAAACTGAGTTTTCATACAAAGCTAGAGAATTTTATATTAACTATAACCTATTTCAGTGATGGCTTTTGTTTACATTTTATAGACAATAATTCTTCCAGTTGTCCAGTCTGACAATATTATAAATAGAATGGTTGATTATGATATTATTAACAGTGATACAAGCCCTATTGAGAGCTAGGTACTTTATTTTCCTTGGCATTATATTCTTTACAGCAATCCTATGAGATACTATTATCATTCACAATTTCTAGATAAGAAAACTAAAAATTAAGGAAAGTACCATGATAAAAAGTCAGTAAATAAGAGAGCAGAATATCTATTTTTATAGACTGCACTATCTCAAATAGGCAATGGATTTATAATTCCCTACACAATGATGAAAAAGAGGCAAAAGTCAACTAAAAATCAGAACTGAGAAAAATCTCAGATAATATCAGGGAAAAAATTACAAATAATATCAGAAAATAGTGACAGAAGGAACAAAAGACTGCCTGAGCATGGATCTGAAGTAGTATTTAAGTCATGTGATATGGCTCACACACTTTTAGAGCAGAAAAACACAGTGGCCTGTTGTGTAATGCCAAGAATGGTCATGGATACAATTATGAAAAACCATAAGCAAACATAATCAGTAATAAGGTCAGTTTTTTCCAGACAATAAATTTCTTGGCCCACATGACATAAGTCATAAAGAACACAAGCAAACAAATAACAATTACAAAACAACACAACATACTGCCACCAGATAAGCAAAGTTACCAAGAAATTTAAAAAAGTGATATTTTCATGTGAAAATAAATCAATGGGCTGCATAAATTATTGAGATATGAAGATTATCCCCATGAAATCTTAAAATCGTCCCTATGAAATCTTAAATATCAATCCAAATCACTGCCCAAATCAGTGTTTTTAGCAAAAGTGTAGATCAGTGATCAGCAAACTTTTTCTGTGAAGGGCCAGACAGTAAATACTTGAGATTTAGGGGCAATAGGATCTCGGAGGCAAGTACCCAACTGTCCCTTTATTTTATTTTTATATTTACTTATTTTTATATTAATTTGTTTGTTTATCTATTTATTTTTGAGACTAGGTCTCGCTATGTTGCTCGGACAGTCCCATCCTGCGGACCCAAGAGATCCCCAACTTCAGCCTCCCAGATAGCTGGGATTACAGGGGCCTGCTATCACACCCGGCTGCTTTTTCAAGAACCAGGTCTTGCTATATTGCCTGGGGTAGTCTTGAACTTGCAAACTCAAGGGATCCCTGTCCTCTTGCCTCCCAGAGCTTGGGTTATAGGTGCGCGCCACCACACCCAGCTCCAACTCTACCTTTATAAAAAATTTAAAAAAAAAATCTAGGAGTAAAAGTAAAACATATGAACAAATGGTTGTGGTTATGTTCCAATAAAACTTAATTTACAATAAAAGACTCACAAATCAGAGTTTGCTAATTCAGATATTAAATACTTCAGAAAATATTTAAAATTAATTTATAATTTCTGTGCCTAAGCCAAGTAAGTGAAAGCTTTATGTGATAGGCACATCAAGCAAATATCACCTTAGTCCTATAAATATATTTTAAGGAAAGAACTGATCATCACTAAGATACAAAATGACAAAAACAACTACTCTATCATGGCAATATAGCTAATTACAAGGGATCTTAAAGCATGGTCCAACAGACTCTCCTGTTTCATTTCACAGTCCTCCAGTGATACAAAGGCCTCATCAAAATCCTTTTCATAAGGATTCCATGCACTCTTACACGTGAGGGAATATCTAAACTTGCAAAATAGGAAAGTGAATGTATCCTTTTTTCCCCCACCCTTTGAATGTATTCTTTGTAGAAAAGCTGTAGTAATGACAGAAGCAGATGAAACAGAAAACATTTTCTATTGCTAGAAATTCATAGGGCAGGATCCTTTGAACTAAGACAGATCTGGGTTCGAATCCTTGTTTGATTACTTATTACTTTAAAATATAAGGAAACAATTGCCTTCTTGTCTGAATCTTAGTTTCCACTTATACTGAGTAAAAATGACAATTTGTATGTTTAAAAATTCAAATTTAGCCTGCATATTTTCCATCCCCCACCAAAGATGCATGCAACACTGGGGACCGAAACACCAACACGAAGGTGACAATACAGATGCCATGTGATGCTGCTGGCTTCTCCCATCCTGTGAAAGTGTGCTTTCGCATATTTCCTAATATACAACACAATTCTGGATAGGCAGTATTCCTCTGATGATCACTTCTTACATACATGTAGGATTTACTAAGAAATACATGCTCAATAAAATCATTTCCTGTTTCTTGGAGGCTCAATTACTTAGAATTTTGAAGTCTCAGTACTTCCTCTGGCCTGGTGTCACAAGTTACTTAACAAGGGGGGAAAATCTAGGAGTAAAAGTCTTACATGGTGTACTTTTGATACTAGTTCTCTGCACTAATCTACAGTAGGGAAAGAATAGTAACATATTGAAAAGTGCCTCAGTTACGAACACACTTCACACTGCAATGTGCTGTATTTATGCACTTGATATAAATAGAATCTGTAGTGATGGCCAGTTCAGCAATGTGGGGAGGCAGGAGGAGAAGAAAGGATGTATAAGGAAAGGATGTACAAAGTTTGGAGAAGCATAATCAAAATGCTAAGTGTTCAAGATCATCTTTAGTCACAATATCAACTTCATCTGAAATTTCAGATATTATCAGAGAACAGTGCGAGAACTTTTAGATCTTCAAAGCAGGAGTAACCTTGGTAACCAAATAAAGAAACTCTGGTTAAAGGCAGGAAACATTCAAATTCAGATTCTTAAGCTTGATATTTCATCTTCCTATATAAGTTCTGGGTCTTCAAAACATAATTTTTTGCTTTTGATATAATTATTAATAAAAACTGATTCTCAAACTCGAGTATCGGCCAGGAATACCTTGCAGAGCTCTTTAAAAAGCTCCACCCAGACCTATGAACCAGAACCTTCAGTTGTGGGGACCCAAAACCTCTATTAGAACAGCTCAAGGAAGACTAATGAAGAGAAACTGATTTCCATAATCACTTATTAATTACTACTAACTAAAGGAAACAAAAATTAGTTCTTTGGAAGAAAGAAACCTGTGGAGTATATCTTCATAATTTCTTTACATGAGTAGAAATGTTTAATTTTGCTATCATCAAGCGCAGTATCTCAAAATTTTATCACATACATATGCACACACATGTGCATACACTTAAAGTAAACTTTGCATCCCTTTTCTGAAAAGCTGGTACAATTTCCTATACATACTTGATCTGCATGGAGCATACTCAACAGTCTTTGCCCCATCCTGAAGAAAGCACGTTCCAACAGGTTCTCTCTCTTGCTTCATTTCAGTCCTCCAGTGGTACAGTGGGGCACAGGCCTGAAACCAAAGCAGGTAGTTTATTGCATTAAATTTTTCTGAAAAAATAGTGCCTTGGGCAATCAATCCATATGAACTCAGAATATGAAAATAACCAAATATATCCTATACCTTAAATTCCCTATCACAACAGTGGCTGAACATTCAAATACTTTTATCATATTTTTCTAAAGGTCATGTCTTTTTTTGATCGCATAATTATTACTTCAGTTAGCACTTTCTTGCTGCTTACTAAGCTAAAGGTCACAATTGGTAAGGTCACATTTTAACTAAGTAACACTCATGCATGCAAACTATACCCACAAATTATAAAGCAAATGACATATTAAGAAGAAACTAAAAAAGAAATTATAGTGCTTACTTTATTCACTTTCCAAATAAGTTATGATCTTATTGCTTTCCGTTACAGATTTCAAAACCATATATAAACGGTCGAATAATACAAGTTTTGATAGCATAGAAGTCTACCAACAGCATTACAATTTGCTGGAAAACAGTTCAATGAATACTTAATAATATTTTTGAAGCAAGAACTTTAATATTACTGATATTACCACTGGATTATTTTATAGTCACCCTAAAAAAAACTGAAAGATGGCAATCATCACTTCTTTACATGGACTTGATCTTCCACAGTGAATTACTAGCTTCCTTGGCTTATTGTTCTTCTTTTTTTTTTTTGTCTAGTATGACCCAACTCCTAATCCAGTCCTGCATCTTCAATTGCTAAAACTTGACACAAATGTTTAAGGTCTTCTGAAATGTTGCCTCCTGGACAAATTCTTTCCTAATGTTCCAAAATTAGATGAAAAGGGTAAGAAAAAAAGCACTACAAAGGTAACTGAAACAGAGAAGGGCTCTTTGAAGTAGTAAATTTAAAGGTGAAACAGGATGATGAAGAGCTAGTCAAGTAACACACAAGATAAACATTACAGGCAGAGGGGAACACAAACACTGAATTACTGGCTAGAGAGGTTGGAAGGGAATGTGAGGTGAGGAAGTAGAGATAGTTACTTTAGAAAATACTTTCAAAAAGTTTTCAAGAGGGACAAAGGAAAGTGGCTGGAGCTGAAGGGACGATAATAAAGGGAAGGTTAGGTTTTTAAAGAGAGAAGATAGTAGGGCTTTGTATTAGTCAAAGGCAGACTGTCCACAAAATGTCTGAATAGAAACAAACTGATGAGAACATTCAGAGTGGCAAAAGAAATGGACAATGTAAGAACAAAGGTGGCAGAAGCCCAGTCTGTGAAGGGCAGGAGTAATGGTCTCCTTTGGTGGGGAGAGCTCTGATCAGAGCTGTGTTATCTCATTATTCTCAAGCCCCCAAACACACTGCATTTCACTATCAGTTTTCAAAAATAAAGCTTCCTGTGCTTTCATATAAATTGACTACACTCACCCATTGAGAAATATTTAAAACACTTACCAATATTTTATCCTGCTTTGACCTCACAGATGCTCCAAACCACTGGTGGGATTTAAACTCCAATGGGTCATCTTTGGCATAATCTCTATTGCCTGAAAAAAATATTGTGATGAATAAGAAACAAAATATATTTTTTTAGTACAACAGTTTCTTTCAATCAGCCAGATTTAACAATCATGTGCCTTTGATTTATCAGACACTATCTTGGCCACTTACACATTAGGGATTTTCAACTAATCAGAAAAATAAACAAAATGACTTAGAAGTATAGAAGGGTTGTTACCAATCAGTTAGCACAATGTGGATATGGAAAAGTAACAGTAAGTAAAGTTTTCCAGTTCTTAAATTGTGAGATGATTAACTATTAAGCAAATATTTAACAATTACCTACAATAGCCCAGAAATTCCTACTGTGCATGAAGACATTTATGAAAACAAAAGACTATGAAATACTTTTGCAGAAAACCAGTAGTGAAAGATAAAGTAGAAAGTTAATATGTGTTAACGACAATATAACAAAACAGTATCCAGGAGCCATGATTTGGCTGGTGGGAAAATGAGTTAGACTTGGTACACAACACACTAATAATTTTTTTTAGTCTACAGTATTGAAAAAATTATTCCTGGTACACCAGGCACTCATGTAAAAATCACTGTAGATTAAAATAAATAAATTCCTTTCCACAGAAAAGGGTTTTTTTATTTTACTTACTTATTTTTATTCTTTAAATCACAACCTCAGTAAATGGTTTTGGGGATACTTTCTCTACCTCCTCTCTCTGGTGCCCTTAGAAAAGGTCTTGATCAAAAAGTAAGTAAACATGTATAAAATATTTTGGGAAAGGAGAATCTAATTTTAAGGTCTACTTCGTTCGTTCCTCTTAAATTCTATTATCATTCTCTATAAATAGATGTAGATAACTATTTGAATAAATATATTAGATATAGCAATTCTAAGAATGCATCCAACATGTAATATTTATCAAAGATTTAGCTAAACATACTCCTTAAGTTTTACCCATCTAAGTTACTGCTTATGATGATTCAATTCTATTCTAAAGACTTAAGATCAATTGAAGAGTTATAACATTTAGTGGGAATTTCAATCATGTCTGGTGCCTTGTAGGCAAGGTGAACAATGTAACGCTATGTAATGGACTGTATCTTTTTTTTAACTTTTTTCATTTTTCTGAAGCAAATAAAATGTTTCATGTGTTAATCTACAAAGCTCTCTATCTATTCTTTGTCACTGGCCACCAAGACAACTTTTTATAAGTAGGGGAAGAAGAAAGGAGAAATGGAATTAGCTAGAATATGTCCTTCACTGTGAAAACCAAGGGATCCTAACAACAGTATGCTGGTCGCTGAAGTCTACGTTCAACACACTATCTCCAGCTGAAACAATATGCATTAATGACCTACAGATCAACAAATGCCCCAGAGCCTCCTTATATTACCCATCCTCCCACAGTAGGTTAATGCCATGTAACTACTTTTTAGAACAGAAGTAGCATGTGTTGCCACAAGTTCAACTCAGGTATGTGGGTATGAGTCCCCAGGAATCACAGAAAATGCAAACCAGTTAGGAAAGCTATTATCAAAAGAGTAAAAGCTACCATGTCGGTGAAAATGTGGAAAATAGGGAGACTCTGTGCACCACTAGTGGGAAGGTAAATCAGCAGTCACTGGGAAAAACAGTAGGAAGGTTACCCAAAAAATCAGAGCTGCTGTATGGCCCTACAATCCCACTTCTGGTGTATATATAAAGGAAGTAAAATTATTACTCTCTTGGAGAGGTATCTGCCTGTCTATGGTCACTGGAGCATTATCCACAGTAGACAAACCATGAAAACAATCTAAGTATCTATGGATGAACAAATGAAAAATGGAAATGAGGTAGAGTATTTCCTTACTAGGTCAGCAACAGGTTCTTACAATCTGAGACTTTAAGTGACTCTGAAGTCATTGAATGAGATTGCTTCATTCAACATTGGCCAGGAACATTTTTTAATTATCAACATTATATAATGAAAAGATGTGGAAGGCAATAACTTTCAGGACCTGTTGGACATATATGGAATGTTATTCAGCTTTAAGAAAGAAGGAATCCTGTCATTTGGAACAACATGGTTGGATCTGCTAAGTGAAACAAGCAGAGGCATAATGATAAATAGAATTCATTTTACCTAAAATAGTCAATTCATTTGAAAAAGGAGGGACAGATATGAGGTGTCTGTTTTCCCTTTCCCATTGTTGGGGATGAAAGAATAGATGCTAAAATCACTTGATGGAAACAGCCTCTGTCCAAGTTTTCAAGCTGCCAAATCAAATGATCCATACCAGATGATGACAAGCAAAATAATAATAATAACAACTACAACCTTAAGTGAGGGAGCCATGATAATCTATTTTTAACTAAACAAATGTGGTTGCTGTAGTTACTGAAATATGGAGTCTACTCTCCCTCTTCAACAGGAGGAAAGCCACAGAGGTATGGCTGTGGCCCCATGCAAGAACTGCAAACCTCAAGGAGAGGAACTGAATCAACCAGGGATCTTATCCACTACAAGTGACTAGAGTTGAGTTCCCAACCCAGGATACCAGAACTAAATATGACAGAAGCAGTACCAAGGGACAAACACTAGAAAGGAGACAGCCAAGAGGACCGGCACCTCCACCATAGAAGCATCACAACAAAGGAGCCTGGAGAACCATGCCCCACACCCATCCTATGAGCTTTTCCTAATGTGCAAGGCCTGGTTGCCTGCCTCACAGAAAACTCTGGAGATCCCAGCAGCCGGGACTGCTGCATTCCAGGGACAGAGGTTCTCACCCAGGAAAAGAGGATATTACTTTAGGAAAAAGAGAGCAGTGAGTTATTAATCCCATCACAAGCTAACTGGGTTCTCTTTCCGTGTTACTGGCTCTCTGTTCTATTCCTTTCCACAGAGGAAGTGAAGGCATTTCTTCCCCTTACATTAATGACGCAGAGGAAGTAGAGTAGGATTGTGAAAGAAACTGCTGGTGATAGGAAAGACACACTTCTGCTTGCTCTCTTTTATGATCACAAGTATCATGCTACCTCAAGTAATCACAGCCTGAAGGATCTAAGTTTATGAATTAATGTATTTGAACAAAAAGTACAACATTCTTATGAATGCTATGGCCTGCTTTTGCTTTCATTTTAAACACAGTCCTCTTAGCAGGACCCTACAGATGTCTTAAGCAGAAGAAAAACTTTCCAATATTAGGGAAAACCTAAGTTTGAAAGAAGTGTCACACTAACTGAAGGCTCCCTATGTTTTCTCATAATCTCCAATAAAACTTCCAATTTCAAAAACAAAAGGATACAGACACAGTATCACTTCATTTTTCTTTTTTGCAAATACAAGCATTCCTCCCTACAAGATACCTGACAACAGATTCCTAAAACATCCTGTGAAAGATAAAAGTAGCAACTGCTCAAATGACAAAAGAAAAATGAGATGCAACAACCCAAAGTGAACTATGATCCCTGATTGACTACAGTGCCTAAAATGCTATTCAAGTTACAAATGTTACTTGGATAATGTTACTGAGATAATTAATAAGGATAATCATGGAAATTTGAATATTGACTTTGTAACAAACAATAATACTGTAATAATGATACATTTGTTACTGAGATAATTAATAAGGATAATCGTGGAAATTTGAATATTGACTTTGTAACAAACAATAATACTGTAATAATGATTCATTTCTAGAGTATGCTGATAGTACTGCACTTATGAAAGGGAAGGTCCCTTTCCTAGGAGATATACGCTTGGGTACATATGGGTATAAAGTGTCAAAACATCTACAATAGCTGAATCTAGACGAATGGCATATTATTGTTCATTCTATAATAGTTTCAAGTTCTTGTTAAGTTTGAAAACTTTCAAAGTCCATCAGTCAACTAGCACACCCTGTATGTGCTGAAGGTCATTAACAGAGTATCTTCCACTGCTTTCCATTTGAACTCGTTACTGTAGTTAAGATTTTTAAATATTAGGAAAAAAATTTAAAAATATACTATAAAATAAAGTCATATATAAAGACAAATCTAAACACCACAATCCCACTATTAAGAAATGATCACTACTAACAATTTGGTGTCTATCCTAAAGATTTGTTTCATGAATATATGATTTTTTTACATGTAAAAGACATTTTAAGTGACTTTTAAACAATGAAATTGTTATTTTATATACAATTATTATACACATATGTATATTTTCTCAACTTACCAATATATCAATAAAGGCAGTCCATCACACACAGCATTTAACTATCTGTTGTATCTCTTTCAGTTCAACTTTTAGAATATTTTGATTTTTATTTAAGAAGTATATATACCCCTTCAAAATTATATCTAACTCCTAGTATACAGAAAAAAAAAATCTTAGCAAAAGGCTATTATTGGGAGTGAGATGAGGACTTAGGGCTAAATTAAAATAAGCTCACCAGAAAACAGTGAATAGACTATTATTCTACTGGGCAGATTTTTTTCAAGGCTCCAAGATGTGCTTATTTTGCATCTAACAATTCCTTTATCCTAGTCCCCATCCTTAAAACAATCAACTTAACCATTTTATCCCCTTAACACTTATTTCTCTATAAATAAGCTCCACCATAAACAGAATGAATAAATGAATGTTCTTGGAGTTTTTAGAAAATTATGAACTGTTCACTCTAAAAGCAATCACCTACGACATACTGTATATGAGGAAGGGAGTAGCTATTAAGAGCTTTATGCCCTGCTAAGAATGGCCTTCATAGGGTTTTGAATTGTCTTCTCTATTGAGCAATTTTTCTTTAATTGTATTCCTGGAAGATTGAAAAGATGCTTCCTCATCATAAAATGTTATCCAATTCTTACCACTTTGAAAAGTGGCAGTTTTCATAATTTTACATGTCACCCTAAGTTTTATTTTTCTAAGCTGACAAGCAGTTCACTCTCTACTTACGGTGACGTAGGACACTGCTATGCAATGTCAAGTAATGGGACTTCTCATTTCTAGTTACCATGTTCTCTTCTATTTTTAAGAGTCATTCAGTCAAAAAATAGGCATTATTCCCTGCCATAATGATTATGAAATCCCACTTATGTTAGAAAATATCATGGAAAAATCAATGATACAATTTTAAATATCTTTTTGCTTTTATCATTAAGCACTGTGGAGCATAAAAATCCATATGGCAAGCTACTTACCAGTGGTATTTAGTTTGAATAAAAGAACATTAAAGGTCAAAAAAAAAAATCAGACAACATAACTTTCTGGTTTAAAAAAAATTTTGAAAAACCTGGAACTTTACTAAAACAGACTTGTCCCAAAATAAAAGCCATCTCTTAAAGCATCATGTGATTAAATCTGCTTTCAATGATATCACATAAGTCAAACATACATACATACAATGTACTGGACTATATTGGTGTGCAAAACTACTTGTCGATAAAATATATTTCACACCTTGCCCTCGGTATCACCACAAAATGATTTTTCCAAGATGTTTTCTTAATAGGAAGTTCTTTACTAACCAGAACTTTTTTTTTCATAGACCAAATCTTAAACCAGAACTTTTTTTTTTAGAGGCCAAATCTTAAAATACTTGATTCAGCACCAGCAAACGTTTCACTCAGAGGAAGTGTGAATAGAGAGTGGGTGGGGAGAAAGAAAAGGGAAGGCTGCCCTCCAAACAAACTGACAAGCAGTTCATTCATGACCTGGCTTGAAACTGGCAGCTATTCCCGGGAGCAAGTGAAGTAAATATTTTGAGTCACAGTCCTGAAGTCACCATTTCGAACGATGCTGGAATGCCACAGACTGCTTAGACCTTGCTGCCAGCCTTGAAAAAGAAATCTCCCACAGACAACTGCAGAAATTCCAGTGCTGAAGGAAATGCTTCCATAGGCAACCGTCAAGAAAGAACTAAGATTTCTGCCCATAGTTCAGTAAAACACCTTGGAAAATTACCTCTGCTTTTCCAAATTAAGAGCAAATGGCATCTCATGCAATATTAAAGATAAACAATTGCTCCCCATTATAAAAATTAACATTAGATTCTATACCATAGTTTTCAAAAATACATAGATGAAAATGTTATTAGAAAAACTTGAAGATTATTGGTAAATCAATCACTAGAGATTGGAATATGCAATGTCTACTTTACCCAGCTTTTATCAACTGCATTTTCTAGACACACCATGATTTAGAACTTTAGGACAGAAAGATCTTAAGTGGAGCAGACAGTCATAGATTTAGATTTGGACCCCTGATTAACACACCTAATTCTCATTTCTTTTCACTTCCTTGGTGTTTAAAAAGACACTGTGAAACACTCATCTCACTCGATAATCACAGAAGTGCTTATTTTTAAGACAAAAGTTACTTTATTATTCCTAATTTAAAATGTTTGTTACTTCTCACGCCAAAAGAATACATTTTGGGCAAAGAAAATTCTACCACATTTTTCAAAAAGATCAAAGTCAAGAATACTAAATCATTAGAAAAGCAAAAGGTAACTTCTATTTGGAAGTTACCTGTGTTTTTGGTTATTTATCATTACCATACACTTCCATGAGTGAAATACTTTAGGCCCTCAGAGGGCTCATATTTTGCTCAAAAAAGTACCTAATTTAACTTTGCCAGCCCTCATTCCCTTTAATAAAATGAACAATTAGTAGACTTAAAATAAAATGAACAATTAGCAGCTTTTTGCTGCAATTATCACTTTTGCTCAGTCATACTTTCTATAACAAATTTGCTTGAAAGCAAAATCTTCCAATGCTGCTTACTTATGTATCAATGAACACTCTTTTGATCACTCAAATAAATAAGTCATGCATACCTCCCATGTCTAAACATAAAAAATATAGGAATAAAAGAAACAAACAAGGTCCCTGTTTTCACAGCAGAGAAACAATATCTATATGCAATGTTTCAGAGTCACGAGTGCTACTAAAGACGTTTAAAAGGAAATGATGGCTAGGCAGTGTGACAGCTGCTGGAATCATGTACTTGTAACCTAATGCCATTGAGAAATCATGTATTTCATTGATGCAGGACTGCAAATATTTTGATATTAGCATTTTTTAAATTTGGGTATATATTCTAGTTAAGAATGACTTGATATTAGCAACCTTTTTTAGTAGAATATACATATGAGATTTTAACATTAATAACACTCTTACAGTTACAGTCAAGTGAGTTTTGATAAAAGTGACTAGATAACTCAGAGGGAAAGAAATGATCTTTTCAACAAATGGTACTCAGACAATTAAACATCCATGTGCAAAAGTTTATTTTGTAATTCTACCTCAAACCATATCAAACAAATAAAAAATGAACCCAAAGAACAGGTCTAAGTCACAAATATAATAAAAAGCTAAAACTATAAAACTAAAAGCAAAGAGCTAAACCCTAAACTTTCATGATATTAGGTTAAATAAGGATGCAGGAAACCACCACTAACTTAAAATGATATAAAACAAAAGTCCTACAAACAATGGTTTCAGGATTACAAATAAATTTTAAAAACTCACTTTCTGTGAATATAAAAAAATAAGGTCTGCAATCATAATCAATGATCATGAGAAAGTATTAGAAATTTTCATAGAACTGTATGGAAACATCTTTTTTTAAAACATAAACAAAATATGATATGACTGTTTTCTGAAAGCAAACAGAAAAATAGAGTCAGGAAGAAAACAAGATGAGGCCTGTTTCTCTGGAACTAGTATTTATTTATTTACTGAGTTATTACTACAACAGGAAACAGAGAATCAAAATCTCCCTCTCCTTCCATGAGCAGTTCTGATGCTCTTGCAGGAGCCAGCCCAAGATACAGGCCCTTTGAAAACACCCACAGCTTAATCAATGCTGGTTTGTTTCCTCCTACTGATGGAAAGGAAATGATACTGAAAGCATCCAACATTTTAAAACAAAAACTCTTTGCTAAAGATTTAAAAAAAAGAATTAAAAAACCAAGTCAGTATTAAGTCTTAAAGTAACAGGTATGAGTTAGTTCCAAGTATGCAGGGAAGGGGGTAGACTTGGACTTCAAAGCATCCTATGAATTTAGATGGTTTCACCAAAGCATTTATAGTATTAGAATACCAACTAACTGCATCAGTGTTAGTAATAAATAAAATGGATTAATTGGTTCACAGGTTGCTTACAATTCTCAAATTTTGTACCAGAGGTAGACAGATTACATCTGGTGAAACATTAACATCTAAACAAGAATTCCTTAGTATAAATTTACTTTATACTAATTATTAGTATTGATATTAACAAGGGAACTATTTTCAGTTTTTAAGTTCCTAATCTGCAAAATTATTGTAACTGTAGAGATACCTAAATGTACTGATAGCCAGAAAATTCACCAAGAAAATTAAGTCATTGTAATGAGTTAGAAATTCTATGGCTCAGAGGCCAGAGAGTAGCTAAAGTATTATATTTTCTATTACATACAAAAGCTTTATAAAATCCAGAAAATAAGTCACAGCCTTTTTCTTCACTAGAGAATCAGGGAGTACGCAAAGCTCTTATGAGAAAAATGGTTACATGTTTCAGCAAACGATTTTGGATGGAAAAGAGAGTAATCTCACTCCTGACCTTTTCTAGGACAGATATTGCTGGCAAGAGCTGACATTCATTCACCAAATTTGGAATATAAACATAGGAAGGTCTATCTTTTCTTTTTTTTTTTTTTTTAAGGGACATATTTAAAAAACATTCAGGCAACCCAAATTTCTAAACAAAGACTTTGATAGGGCCAGATGATACATGTTCTTTCTCAGTGCAAATCAGTCTATGTTTTGGAAAAGATTTACTGTGGAGAAAATGAGGCAATAGTTAGTCTCTTAGTAACATTTGCTTCCCTAGAAAAAGAAAGCTAGCTGGTTGCAAGAAGCAGCTTTTCCCAAATACTAACCAAGACAAATCTATTTAAAATAGATTAAGCGGCAGCCTAGGAAGCTGCAGCCCCGGCCAGGGATCACGGTTCGAGTCCCACCAGGGGCACTTAGCAAGACCTAGTTCCAAAAAATATAGCTGGGCGTGGTGGCGCATGCCTGTAATCCCAGCTACCTGGGAAGTTGAGGCTAGGGATTACTTGAGTCCGTGGTACCCCGGGAAACATGAGCCTGCAGTTCCACAGGCAAAAATAGCGAGACCCAGTCTCAAAAATAAATAAATAAATAAATAAATAAATAAATAAAAATAAAAATAGCTACAAATAACTTCCTTTTCTTTACCATAATTACTTGCATCCCACATTTTGTTGAATGGAAGCAAAATGGCAAAAGAAAGAGCAATGCTTACTTAAATAAACATTGTTCTCGCCCTAAGTGAGTTTGCCATATCCTAAATGTCAAACAACAAAATACACAAATGGGTATTGTATTAACAGAATGCCCTCTGACTAAAGAAGTCCAAATCTTAATTCCCAGAATGTTACATGTGACTATGCAGGCTGACATGCGAAAAGAGGCTCCAACGTCTGACTAAATTAAGGACATTGAAATGGAGGATTACTTTAGAACATCTGGATAGGTGCAACAGAATCACAAGTAAGAGTCAGTGTCAGAGTGATAGAGCCTGAGAAAGTCTCACCTTGCCACTGCTAGCTTATAAGATGGAGGACGGGGCAACAAGCCAAGGAATGTGGGCAGTATTTAGTAGTTGGAAAGGGCATGAAAACAGACTCTTCTCTAGAATCTCCAGGAGGAATGTAGCACAGAAAACATCCATCTAGTCCCAAAACAGCTCAAATTTTGGACAACTGACCTCCATAACAAAAGGTAGTAAATTTTTATTGTTTTTGTAACATCAAATTTATAGTAACTTGTTACATGACAGCAATGAGAAAACTAACCCAAGCACAGAGACAAAACGGACATAATTTGTTCTAGTGCACATGACTAGCCAACATGAAATGGCCTTCTAATAAATGATACATTGCCAAATAGCCAATTGTATAAAAGCAAAATTAGCCCAGGAATTACCCATTAGGTTAAGATATATTAAAATTCTCCCTTACCTTGCTTTTTGACCAAAGAAACCATTTTTTTTCTTTTGAAGTACCTTAATTTTTTTCCCCTATTCAAGCTCATGATCTGCCATTTCTTTGTTGTTTGATATGACAGTTTCCCTAACTTTCACAGGCACAAGATCCTGCCAATCAAATATTACCGTACAAAGCTTTGAAACTCTAGCAAGTAAGCAGAGAAGCCAGGCAGGAAATTATTTTCATGCTGATGTTCCATTAGTCAGCAGTAACAATTCCAGCAGCACTAAAATTCAATGCCAGTGATCCCTCTGTTAGCTTCTCCTGCCAATTTTTCAGATGATGAGTTACCAATATCCTTCCAATAAACTCCTGTTTTGCTAAATTTAGCCAAAGACTATTTGTATTGCTTTTTATGAAGAACCCAATATTACAGGTAATTATACCCATATGTACAATCACCCACTATAGCAGGCACTTCTCTATGCACTAACACACATTTGCACCTTGACTTTGGAGAACTACAGTCCAGGAAAACAAACATAAGATCACCAGAACACAAGCAAAAACATAAATTTCAGCTTAAAGAAAACAAGCTACACTGTGAAATACAGCAACACTGTCCATGTAGCAGATCTTTTTGCTGTTGTTCCTGCTGCTAAGGTGCTCTTTATTTTTTGTGTATGAACATTTTAAAGAATTCATTTTACATACTTGTATGTACAAACTATTCATCTGAAAATGTATAGCAATTTACCCTCCGCAAAATGAAAAAAAAACATTTACTGTTATAGAAGTACCTACAAACTATGAATTTTTTATACTTTTTATTGTTTGTACTTATATATCTAAATACATACATATTATTGTATCCTTATCTACCCTGTTGCTCTCCCATCACCTTACCAACTGTGTGCTATCTCAGTCTTTTATGGTCTCCCCTTCTCTAGTTCTATGCTTTAGTTCTGTTGGCAGTTTTCAATCTTTCTTAAGCATTTGTTTGTTTTTCCTATTCCATCAAATAAGAGACCATCCCAAATTTCTCTTTTTCTTTCTAGCTTGTTTCCGCTAAGATGATTCCTTCTAGCTCCATCCATGTTGCTGCAAATGACATATGTTTGGCTTCTTTGATGTATAATACTCCATTGTGTAAATACACATCTTTTTCAGTCATTCATCCTTTTTGGGGAACTTGGGTTGTTTCCATATCTTGGCAATTGTAAATAGTGCTGCAATAAACATGCAAGTACAGACATGTATGAGTATTTTTGTGTCCTTTGGGTAGATCCCCAGTAATGGAATTCCTGGGTTGAACGGTAGTTCCACATTCAGTTGTTTGAGGGTCCTTCACACAGTCTTCCATATTGGTTGGACCAGTTTGCACTCCCACCAGAAGTGTAAGAATATTCCTTTTTCTCCACATCCTCAACAACACTTGTTGTTGCCCTTTTTTAAAAAAAAATATGGCCATTCTTACCAGTATCAGATGGTATCTCAGTGTGGTTTTGATTTGCATTTCCCTGATTATTGGCGTTGCGGAGCATTTCATATGCCTATTGGCCATCTGTATTTCCTCTTTGGAGAAGTATCTATGTAGTTCTTCTCCCCATTTTTTGACTGGGCTGTTTGCTTTGTTTTTGTTAAATTGTGTGAGCTCTTTGTGTATATCTGTTATAAGACCCTTATCACTGTATGAAGGGCAAAACCATGTAGCAGATCTTAACATAAAAGGAAGGGAAATGGGCATGTATCTTTCATAATATACTATGTAACATCCAAGCTTTTATCTGTAGTATTTCCAAAAAGCAACTTATAAAATTTTGTTTTCTTTATTATGATTCTAGAGTTAACTGAGGTCTGTTTTTTTCATAGGTAAGGATAAAGTCACTGTTTTTTCCTAAGCAGAAACAACCCAAAAAACTAATAAATTTAGATAGTACCTAACAGTAACTGTGCAAAGTTTGCAGCTGGGGAATGACAGGATTAGGGTCTGAGTCTCATGCAATTTGCCTCCAGAAATCATACATGCCTCTTTGACAAGGTATCAAGCTTGCCTTGCCTCCCCCGACAGAGTATCAAGATGAGGGAAAGAGGTAAGTCACAATTTCCCTGGAAATGCTGGGAAAGATAAAAGGCATCTGTGGTGCTGTGATGTTTGTCCTTGGGCAAAAATGGGGTGAGAGCTGCTCCATAGAGGAGAGTGAAAAAAGTTTAGGGGGCGATGCTGGAAACTATATTTCTTTCACAAAGCCAAGACACCATCAAAAGGTGCTATTCGTAGACATGTACTTTTTCATGACTAGATTACTGTACTCTATATTTCCCTCTTTTGTATAATACAAATACTAGTTGGATAAAACTAATGCAAATGATGCAAATGATAAAATTAATGCAAATGATGAGCTCTAAATTTATACATTTTTCAATAAATGAAGCCTCAAAGATTATACAAGATTATAAAAAATATAAGGACAAAAGAGACAAAAAATACATACATGTACAAATATAAAGTCCTTTAGTTATATCACCATAGAAAAGCTCTTATAACTGACTAGTTGATTCAGTCATCTACCCATCTAATCATTCTATCAGGCACAACTTGAATAGACACTGTTCTGAGGGCTCTATCAACAAAATCAAATAAAAACTGTCCCTGTGGAACACACACACTGAGGGGAAAAAAAATACTAACTAAAAGTAACTAGTCTAGATAGCAATGTGAGTGCTAACAGGGAGAATTAAAACAGAAATGAAGGTGGAAGGGGGGTTTAAATAAGATGCAGGTTTTAAATAAGATGGTTAGGGCATCACTGAGATGTTATCTGAGCAATTCTTAAAGATGGGGGGAGGCACTGGTACCCAGGAGACATTTGGGGAAACAATATACCGGGCAGAGGAGGTGTAAGGTGTAAGGTGACCTAGAGATGTATCTACTGCCTCAGAGTGACTGCAGAGAACCCAATGAGGCTGGAAAAGAGTGGAGAATACAACAGTTTAAGTTGAAATTAAATCCGAAATAAGAGGCTGGAATACTCAAAGTCCTCCCTGCTACTATGAGACAGATGGAAAGATATTAGTGGAATTGGAGCAGCAGTGTTTTGATCTGAATATGTTAAAGAAATTACTCTAGTTGCTATAGAGAACAAACTGTCAGCAGGTGTCTAAGGCAGAAGTGCAGGGAGCAGTCAGGAGGTATGTCCACTCTCTTCCAATGGCCCCGCCAGGTCTACACGCCACCCTGACCTTGGCCCCAGAGGCTGACCAGCAGGAACTCTCAAATGGCCCGTGATGCCTACTGGACCAGCCAGTGAGGAACACACACAAAGGATCAAAGGGAGAGTGAGGAGAGTGAAGTCAAGATTTTATCCCCCTACTCCTTCCTCCTGGTACTGTTCTCTGACAAAAGCCTCAGTTCCTGTCACATGGTTCTCTTTGCCAAATAATCTGTTTTTGGATTCTGATAACTGTTCACTTTCCCTCTCCAAAGGGCAAATTTTAATCTGTAACTACCAATCACTGGAGACACTGCATCATCCTTTATAAACAGTTCTTTTACTAAAATCTCTTTAAACTACCCCACTTTAAATGCACCATCTCTATCCTGGCAGTGGTCTTACTAACTCAGGCATCTAGGGCAACAGTTCAGGTAGGAGACAACGGTAGGCAGGACCAAAATGTTCGCAGTGAAATGATGGAAAGTAGTTTTAGATTCTGACAGGCTAACAAATTCAATACTAAGCATGACTTCTATATTACGATCTAAGCAATTGAAGAGATGGATGCCATTCACTGGGGCTCATTAAAAAATTCACAAATCCATAGAAAATATATAGAAATATATTAAAAGTATTTCACAGAAAAAGGAATATGTATGATTTACACACAAAAACAAAGATATGTGGTATTCCTGTTAATTGAAAGAATGAAAATCAACAAATGAAATAATGCAGTATTATATTAAACAATAGATATAAAATTGACAAAAATAAGATAAATAGTAGTGGCATAATTAGAGGGTTGTAAACCCCTATGTATAACAATCAAAACTAAATATACTCCAACATAAAATCTCATACCAGGGTTTTCCCCTAAAGACATACTCACATATGCATGAATATTGTGTGTAAGATTTTCACCATGTCAATGTTTATAATAACAAATGGTGTTATTATAATGTCAATTAATAAGAAATATAAGTTAAATAAATGGCCAATATACAAAACATACTACCAGAGATTTGCAAAGAAAGAGGTAAAATCACATATGTCAATATGGGAAAACAAAAACATTTTTTTATGTGTGGGTGGTTGGCTAATAGTATATTTAGCATATTCTTATCAGTCAGCTACTTTTGCAATATATACATGGGTAGGAAAAAAAAAGATTCTAGAAGGATCAAAGAAACTTAGAGTTATTTCTTCAAAGCAGACTGATACGAGATAGTTCAATTTTCCATTGTGCATACATACCCTTCTGGACTATCTGAAATGTTTTCTACCAAGTGTATATATTATTTTTTAAATTATATATGTAAAAGTTTATCTATAAAATATTTATGTGTTAATAAAATACATAAAGATATAAAAATATTTTTCAACAGACTGTTGAAATGGCAACAGAAATATTACAGAAAGCCAAACTTTAAAAGAGTAATTATCTTACATTGCACAAAAACCTATGGTGCAAAATACAAAAATATATCTAAACAGTTCAACTTACCAAACTGAATTAGTTTCATTTTAGAAGCATTCATGTTTTTTTCAGACAACATAATGCCCTGACCCACAATATACTGAAATACACGTGTATTCTGAAATGCATTTCTCCACTATGATAAAACTGATCCTATTTATATATTCTTGGGGCTTCCCAAATGTCAGCCATGTATTATTTAAAAAAAAAAAAAAAACAGGTTTAATGTAGATGGTTTCAAATGGATAAAAAACAACCATGTGACCCAATTCCTATAAAGTGCAGTTTAATAACTGATGTTCCTTTTGGCACTGATCACAATAGCAAATGGAAAGGTACACTCAAAGATTCCTGTTTTACTAAGAGTATAATTCCCACAGTGAATATATTTTAGAAAACAGCAGGAAACAACAACAGGGGGAAAGTATTGATTTTTTTTTTCAGTTTTACCTAAAAATATTCTATCAAAGTCAGGAGAACATTTTTAAAAATTGTAAAACTATGTGACAGAAGATGTATCACACTGCTCTTTTTTTAAAATTCTCTACACTTTCACAAATTACATAAACATGCCGTGCAAATACAAACAGGATTGTATACATTTTATTTCACTGATATAAAAGTAAAAACTAAGTTATTTCATAAGTCATTCTCACCACCCTTTTATTACTTTTTTTCTTACCATTATTATTGTCAACAAAATTTGCCCCACATTACCAAAATATAATTTTCCCAGTAAATTTTGGGTGGGTATTTTTCTTAAATCAACTGACTCCACATGCATCTAAACAATTCCTCAACTGGTTTTGGTAGCACAACACAAGGCTAACATACTTTTATAGCAGTCAGTAATGAGTCAGGCTTAATTTCGCCAAGAGAAAAGAATAAAATTTTCTCCCTCCTTTCAAAAGAGGTTCAAAACACTTTAATAGATCTTCCCCAGATTTCTTCAGAAAAACAATATCAGTTGAAAATTGAAGACTATCTAAAGCAGTAAAAACACATTATATTTTTAATGTTCTGATATAAGGAAAACATAATAAATTCTGTCTTTATGTAACTTTATGTTATATACAGTATTTCAATAATGTTTGCTTTTAAGCTAAATCAAGTGCATTCAAAAATTAAATGAAATTCCTTTTCAAGTGATAGTAATTTAAGAAAATGGGTTACCACATTAACATTTACCTGTGGCATCAAATACAATTGGCTGGCACCCGCGGTGAGCAGACCAGTCACACTTGAGGACCTGACCTCCTTCTACAATCCCAGGCTGGGTGGTGTTTGCTTTGGGTGCTCCCACTAGAAGAAACATCCGGCTAAAATACAAAAGTGAAGACAAGGCTTTAAATGGCACAAAGCACAAATAATATCTTAGAACCTAAAAAGATCAATCACACTCTTGCTATTATCCACATTTTTCAGTAATCATTCACTAAAGGCATAATCTTTGCCACTCATTTGGTGCTCTCTTACATACAAACCTTCATCACTATAGTTTGCTCATCCTAATAATATATAATTCAACATAAGAATTCTATGTCATTTAAAAATATGTGCTGTCAAGTTAAATATTTGACATATGTTCATCTTATCTGTCCATGATATCTCAATAAGGCTGTTAAAATGTACACTGGCTAAGAGGCTGCAAAGATTTGTTTTGGGAGTTTTGTGTGTGTGTGTGTGTGTGTGTGTGTGTGTATGTGTGTGTATGTGTGTTTGTGGTTTGTTAAGTACTTATTTAAAAATTATAAGTAAATTCTTATAAAATACTGTAGTTCTGTCCTTTTCTACTCATAAAACTCTTCTTGCTTCAGAACTACTGTACTTCTTTAAAGAAATGGTGAGCAAATTTCTCCTCACAAAATCAATCTAATCAATCTTTTTCAAAAGAACATTACTGAATTCCTTACCAAGGAAGAATTAGTGGAAGACAAAACTACCTGTTGTCAAATTTTTAAGTAAAAGAAATCTTTAATACAGTTGTTTACTATTAACTAAGAAGAATAGGACTAAAGTATCTCCTCATACACCTGGGTACTAGGAATACCAAGATGAATAAAACAAGCTTGGTTACTATTCTGCATGCGAATTAACATTCCCTTGGAGGAGAAATTGAAAAATAAGTAAAATACTAGCCAGGCGTGATGGCGCATGCCTGTAATCCCAGTTACCAGAGAGACTGAGGCAAGGAATCACTTGAGTCCATGGGTTCCGGACTACCCTGGGTAATGTATCGAGATATAGTCTCTGGAAAAACAAACAAACAAACTAAACTACTGCTAAGTCAAAAACACTGGCAACACATTACCACTGTGACTGTGTGGCTGACTGGGAGCCGTGACTCTCTGCCCCTCACTGCTACAAATGGTAATGTGATTTATAATAATAGAATGGATTTGGTCTTCCAGTTAGTTTGAGGCTGACCTCCTCAAACCTAATTCCTTAAATGACTGAATTGATAAGGTATCCGTTATATTCAGGACCACTGTTCAAAAGCTCTTATGAATGGGGGTTGGCTGCTTGGGGATCTAGTGCTCAGAGGATTGGAGCTGTTAGTCCTTTTTCCTGACCTCTCTCAGTGGAGATGGACTGAAAGGTGAATCACCATTGGCCAAAGGTTTAATCATAATCAATGAAGATTCTGTAATGAAGCTTTCATGAAAGACCTCAAGGACGGAGCTCAGTGAACTTCAGGTTGGTAAACACAGGGAGGTGTTAGGAGAGCAGGACACCTGGGGAGGGCATGGAACCTCCCACACCTTCCTTGTACTGTACCTTGCCTTGTTCATCTCTTCCACTGGCTGTTCCAGAGGAATAGCCTTTTATAAAAGAGTGGACTAGAAAGAAAAACGCTTCTCAAAGTTGTCAGTGATTCGAGCAAATGAATCAAATCTGAAAAGGTGGTCCTAGAATCTATCCAGAGTCAATCAATTAAAAGTACAGGAAACAACCTGGCTGAGACTGGTATCTTTAATCTAAGAGGGTCACTGGAAACCACAGTTTGTAACTGGTCAGTGAGAAGCGCAGGTAGCACCTGGGCTTTTGATTAGGATTTAAAGTGAGGGCTGGAGAGTGGGGCAATTTTGTGGGACTGAGTCCTTAACATGAGCAATCTGACTCAGACAGATAGGCATCTTCAGGCAGATAGATATCAGGCTGAGTTGTATCATAAAACAGTTCACATCCCAGGATATGTGAGGAAATTCTACACACAACCCCATTGAAATTGGGTCCAGAAGGTTATAAAGAAAACAAACTGGCTAAAGGAGATTATTCACAAATGGGGAGCATAAATGTTCAGTTAAAGTAAGATTATCTCTAAGAAGTGGAAGGGAAGTACTTCCTTTAGATAAAGGAAAGTTTAATAATAAAGGCCTCTTGAAAGTGGAGGGAAAACATCTCTTATCTCTTAGAGAAAGTAGCAAGGAAAATATCTCTAAGGAACTCACAAGAACATAAAATACACAGGATTGTATGTTGTGCATGAAGGGACAAGAGGAAAAGGTGGGATGAGGCACTGTGAAGAGGCAGGAGCAGAAAACCGTAGGCAGGAAAGCACTTAATCTTGCAGAGTTACAAGAACTGGGAGTGGCTTAAGATAAAGTTGGGGCATTTGGCAAGAGCCAAGTCAAGCAAGGCCTTTTAGTCAATGTAAAATTTGGGTTTGTGTTTTTTTTTTCCATAAAGCCCATGTGAAGCCTCTGAATGTGTTTTAAACAAAAGAACATAAGCTAATAAAATGAACTGCGCTGCTTTACGGGGAAAGGATTAAAAGGGGCAAACATGGAATGAGGAAAGTCAGAGCTCAGGAAGGAGGTGATAGTGACCTGGATGAAAAGGGCAAAGGGGGAAATAGATGGGTGGGTAGATTTGGGAAATCTCTAGAACAGAATGAAAGAGAATGGTAGGTGGCTTTATTACAGCAGTAAGGCAAGACTGGAGGGTATGGTTGGAAGCACAACTAACTGAGCTGGAAAGTCTAGAATAAGGAGGCAGAAGACAGGTTAAGCATTTTCAAGAAAACCAAAAATTCAGTTCTCACTGTTAGTCTGAAACATCTGTGAAACACCTGATTGGTAGTAGGAAGCTCTGAATTCTATCAGAGATGAAATTCTTTTTTTTTTTTTTTTTTTTTTTTTTTTGAGACTAGGTCTTGCTATTTTTGCCTGTGGAACCGCAGGCTCTTGTTGCCCGGGGTACCACAGACTCAAGCAATCCCCAGCCTCAGCTTCCAAGTTAGCTGGGATGACAGGCGCGCACCACCATGCCCAGCTATTTTTTTTTGGAATTAGGTCTAGATATGGCCCCAGGCGGGACTCCAACCGCAATCCCTAGCCCCTGCCGCTTCATAGGCTGAAGCTTACAAGCACGAGCCACCGTGCCCCACCCAGAGATGAAATTCTTACAATCATCAAGCGGCAATAAGTGAGTTCATGGAGGGAGAAACTAGTGAGATGAAGGCCACAGTAAATACTAAGAGGTAACAACATTTAGGAATAAAGAATATAGAAAAGATAAAAGGATAATGAGAAATGTCTGAAATATAGGAGAAAAAAGCCAGGGTACAATGAAACGGTCCTCAACAAATGTTATCACTAACATTTCATTTACTTGCTAAACTTAAAATTCTTTTAGCAAAGGAAATATTGACCATTGCTTTTTTACTTTTTGTGACATTATGAACAAATGTACATCTTAAATATGAAATATGTTCATATCGAATTTATTTATGAATTTCAATTTTATTTCTTATGTGTAGTATCCACCAAATCAGATTAGTCAAGAACTCTCCACATGAATCACTGGAAGCCATGCTCTCTGAATCCTATCTTAAAACTCCATATTCAAAATAAAGACAAAACTTCCACCCAAACCACACCCTGTGTAATAAAGCCTTATGCAGTCATATTTGGCATCAGCAAAACACCAATGCTTTTCTCTTCATAGCCAAATGACTATGGATGAGAATTCAAACTTGGTTTACATTCAGTGAGAACATTTAAAGGGAAAAACAAGGCCATGAGAAAGAGCACTCTCACCCTTGAACTGCTGGCCACAAATAAGAGCCTCATTTTCATTACCACCCCCTTTTCTAAGACAAGAGAGTTGGCTAACAGCTCATCAGTAGGTAGGTAGACAGACAGATGGACAGAAAGCTGATCCCTGAACAATAGAAGTTTGAACTCTGCAGGTCCACTTACGAGGATTTTTTTCAAACACAGAAGATGCAAACTTACAGTTTCACTAAAAACATAGCATTATATAAGCATTTTTTCTTCCTGATCCTTTTCGTATTTTTTTCTCTAGTTCACTTTATTGTAAGACTAATATGTATAATTTATAACGACATACAAAATACTTATTAATCTACTGTTTAAGTAATTGTAAGGCTACTAGTCAACAGTAGGCTACTAGTACTAAATTATACACAGAAATTTCAACTGTTTGGGAGTTAGCATCCCTAATCTCAAAATTGTATCTAATACACATGAAAGTTTTCACTTCACTCAAATGAATGAAATTTTCCATTTCAACATATCAAAAATTTGACCACAAAACTTCCTTATTTCATCGTAATGAAACTGGATGTATGACAGGGAAAAAGAACATTTCAGGAAAGTCTGTTTTCCAAGGTTTACTAGAAAATGCACAGTGTAATTCCTGTAACAGTTTAGATAGGGGTAATACAAGCAAAAGCATGTATCTAATTTTAGTACTGTGGATAACAATCAGATTCCAGAGTCAAGATAGAAGAACTGGTTCTCAGAATATGCCTAGAAACCCACAAGCAAAACTCATTCCTAGACTGTCATCACTAGCACATTAGAGAGACATTTGTAATTTTTTTGTCAAAACTGTTTTTCCAACCTTACAATAAATTTCTTTCTTGAATGCAGGGAACTCTAATTCAACTTTGTGGCAGTCACATAATGAGCACTCAAGAGAAAGTTTTTTTTTTTTAATTGACAGCTGAATTACAAGTAAATTTGATAGCTAGAAGTCTTAATCATGGGGTAGCAATTTCCTCAACCCCTGTACAATCCCTGTAGAATACAGAATTATCTTTTATTAAACACCCAAATTATTTAAATCAAGTTCTTTATGCAGTATTATCTCTTCTTAGTTTTGGATTTCAGGCACTTTCTTTGCTTGGCACTGTAAGACAAAGACGGCTAGGAAGTTTTTAGGAAGCCCAGTCTTGAGTAAGGACAGAAAAAAAGACGCAGTAGGAGAGTTCTGAATGGAAACTGCACTCCATTGGCAGCACATAGCTGAGTTCCTTGGATAAGACCAGAACAAGCCTGTTGCTTTTCATCAGACCATTTCTACATTATAGGCATGAAATGATGGTAATTAGATGTACTAATATGGGTGTTCTTCAAGTTTTTCTTAGCATACCTTCATGTGCTGTCTTGTACATTAATGAAATGCCACTGGAAGGCTAGAATAATATGAAAGGAATGTGTGAGCACTGTCAATTTCTAAATGCTAGGTTAAAGGTGGGGAAGGAGGGACCCTGAGGGAGAAAATTCTTTGCCAAAATGAAAACATATTTGAGTTACTTTTAAGATCACCATAAAAGGTTTTTATTTAATTATTATGTATGTATGTATGTATGTATGTGTGTGTGTATTTATTTCTCTCTCTCTATTTATTTATTTATTTATTTGGAAACTGGGTCTTGCTATTTTTGCCCGTGGAACCGCAGGCTCTCCTTGCCTGAGGTACCACAGACTCAAGCAATCCCCAGCCTCAACTTCCCAGGTAGCTGGGATGACAGGCGCGCGCCACCATGCCCAGCTATTTTTTGGAACTAGGTCTCACTATGGGCCCCAGGCGGGACTCAAACCGCGATCCCTAGCCCCTGCCGCTTCATTGACTGAAGCTTACAAGCACGAGCCACCGTGCCCGGCCCATAAAAGGTTTTTAAAGCAAAAAATGGAGACAGTGAAACTGCTTCACACAAAGAGATAAAAAACTGTAGAGAATAAAGGGAACAAGATGGCAGGTGATGCTACATGAGGAAATTAAGGAATATTAAAGTAATATAGTTACACAAAATAAGTCAATTAATGTGTCGAGAGATGAGTTTCATGTCACACAGGGTTTTGCCATGATTTTAAAAGTCTGTTAGTGAAATGCTTTATAAAAAATTAAATGTTACTTCTAAGTTTATATAAGTAAGTCTAATAAATGCCTACAACATCTTAATTAGAGTAAGAGAAGTGATTGCTCAGGAAAAGCATTTGCCATATAAGCAGCATTATCTAAAGGACAGTTTGAGAATAAAGGTTACAGTTACCATATAAACAAACTGAGGTCACTTAATATCACTAAACCTCATTTCCTCTTCAATTGAATAGAAATACAATGCTTACTCCTTACTGTCTAAAAAATAACTTTTCTGAGTGTGGATAGAAAATAAAAGCAAACTTAGAAAATCTGTAAACAAAATAAGAACTTAAGATGATGAAGTGAAAAAAAAATTCCTTAATAAAGTATGAAACAAAAGCTAAAATCTATTATAAAAAGGACTTTTCTTGCCTCTTATCTGCAAGGTCACTAATGCAAATGCAATATCTTAAGAGAAAAAAAAGGGTAGGAAATAGTTAAGTTGCAACATTCCCGACAATGAAGAAAAGCTGGGAATGTTTTTTAAACAGTGTGGCTAACAGATTTCACTATCAGGGAAAACCTTAAACTGCGTGATTTAGTTCCATTTACCTGCAACTTTCGCCTACAGACTCCATCTCCCTTTGGATAGTTTGCCCAATAATAGTATCACAGTCCTCCTCCTCACCATTCTTTTTATAAAGACTTGAGACATTTCCAAAATTAAGGTTTACATACATGAGCAGACTATTAATAGCATGCCACAAAATTCTAAAAGACCAAGGGCAGAGTGTTTGAAAGAAATGGGGAGAGCAGGGGAAACAGAGCAGTAGAAGGATGTATACGGGAGACTAAGGAGGACAGGGAAGAGAAGGTAGAGGTTAGCCAAAGAGAGGAAGAGGAAGTTAAGGGACAGATAAGAACTTCAAAAAAACCAAGCAAAGATGTCCTTCAATGCACTTCCTACTCAGAGTGTACTTTAAGGGCAGTTGCTTCAGAGAATGCGACCTTGACTACCACACAGGGGCAACCAGCCAAACAATGACAAGTACATTTTTTAAAGCCTCCAAATGAACTAAGTTATTTGGCTACTTTCAGCACTGACTTCTCCAAGACAAAGCATGTTTAATATATCTGACTACCTGCCCTGATGGAGGAGTGCTTACCAAAATGAACTTATGAAAAACTAACATATATGCATATAGAAAGAAACACATATATGATAGTGCTGGATGTTCAGCGCTATTCCAGTCTTGGATTTCATATTTTAAAAATGCTACAATCAACATTTATAAGATGTAAAACAGGTAGCATCTATAAATTTAATCCATTTTTTTCATAGCATCCTATAAACATTGAGCCTTAATCAGGAATAATTCACATAGGATGTGCTTTCCAAATACTCAGACTATAGTTGTACACGACAAAACAAAAGAACCACTATAGTCAGAGTCATACATAAGTTCATGAGAATGAGCTGGCTTTATTTCATAAAGGGCAGGATAGATGATTACAATAGTGAAGGGAGAAATGGGTCATGAACTTTTAAAAGGACATGTGTTTAGGTCAAACTGCAAGGGCCAAATTTAGGTTAACAGCCTGGAATTTCTCTCTGGCCACAGGCACATTGATGAGGACATTTTAGTGGCAGCATACCAGAATCAAAATGATACGATACTACAGATCAACAACATATTTTACGTGTGTCAGAACCAAATGATGAACAGAGGGATGAGGACTTGAAGACCAGATGTAAAACCACGCTTGAGATGACAAGGCTGAGATAAGGTGATGGTAGTAGATGAGAAAAATAGATACAGAGGTGAGAAACATTAACAAGGAAGAACTTTAGGCCTTTCTGCCTGATGAATAACCACTGACTAATATTAGGGGAGTACAGTAGGAGACACAAAGAAAAAAAAAAGAAAATGAGAGGGAGGAATATGAAATATTTCCAGGGTGACAGAGAAAATGATTGTACCATTAATAGAAACAGAGGTGTAAATGACAGCTTTTGGTGAGAGAGAGTTCATTTTTAGTCAAACTGAGAGTTCATTTTTAGCCATCTACCCTGCCCTTTCGTAAAACAAAGTAGTCAAGGAGGAATAACCCACAGGCAATTGGAATCTGAAATTAAAGTTCTACTTTTATATGTAACATACAGCCAGGGCAGCAATTGCAGTTTAAAAGCTTTTCAGGTATTGCAACCAGATGACTGAGAATCTCTGAACGTTTTGCAGGGCTTTCTGCAACCTGACCATACTCACCCACATTTTGTCTTTGGGGTCAGAGGAACAGAAAGTAGTTATTCATAAGGCTCTGCTACTCTTTAATAGGGAAAATGTAAGACTTCCAATCTAGTGCTACTCATTACCAGTATTATTGAAAAATAAATTTATCTGTAACACAAGAACTATATAACTTCTTTTTAAATAAATAACAAAGCTGTTCAATCATTTTATTCTCAAAATTTAAAGATTTGAAAATAAAAACTAAACGGAATTTGAATTTCATGCCTATTTTTTGACCCTCTCCACCTTGCTCTTCAACCCATATCAATCCTCTCAAAAAAACTAAAAACTTCAGTCTCTTCCAGCTTCAGTTCCATCTATAAAAATGATGAATTAATCTGTTTCCCTTCTCACTGGTGTGTGCCATAAAATGAAATGAGATATAAGCCAAAGTAAACCATAAAATAGGTTACTAAATATTAATGTCATTACTAAAATTTAATCTAGCAATTTTCAGTTGCTCCAATTATTGTCCATCAGAAAAATGTAACTTTCCTTTTTAGCCTGTGATTTTTAATTTTTACATAAGTCAGCAATATAGCCACTTTAAATGAATGCACAAAAAATATGGAATGCTAAATTTCTTATTTTTCATGATCTTTAAAACACTTATTTTTTTTTTTTCATTTCAAAGCTAAGACTCACCTCTGCAGGAATTTTCTTGAAAGGTTACCTTACTATTTTTACTTAGTTTTTTTTTTTTTTTTTTTTTTTTTTTTTTTTTTTTTTTTTTTTTTTTTTTTTTTTTTTTTTTTTTTTTTTTTTGAGACTAGGTTTCACTATTTTTGCCTGTGGAACTGCAGGCTCACGTTTCCCAGGTTTCATGTTTACCACAGACTCAAGCAATCCCCAGTCTCAGCTTTCCAGGTAGCTGGGATTACAGGCGTGCGCCACCACACCCAGCTATATATTTTTTTGGAACTAGGTCTCGCTACATGCCCCCAGGAGGGACTCAAACCTCAATCCCTGGACTGGGCCATGGCTTCCTAGGCTGCGGCTTACAGGTATGCACCACCATGCCCGGCCTTTTTTGCTATCTCTTTAACAAGCAATGATTTATTTGTTTTTACAACATTGACACTGTTGAATAATTTTATTATAGAAAAGAAAAAATAAGATGTAAAACAATTCCACAGTTTGCCCCAGATATCTATACACCTATAGAAACTGGAAACAGAAGGAAAAGATTTCATTGCATTGCTTCCTTACTAATCCTGGCATTCTTCCTTCAGAAGAAAGGGATCTTTTATTAGCAAACACTTTCTTTTTATGTGGGTTTTTTTTTCCCCTTTAGGAGTTTACCATCACACCAAATAACAAAACATGTATGTAACATTATAACGGCATTCCCATGTACTTTAAATTCCAGTGCCTGTTAAATGCAAAAGTGCCTATTTTATAAAAGTAGGCATAAATTTGGCATTTATCTTTTGTTAAATCTGAATAGTTCAGTAGATAAAAATCTTTGATGATATTTTGTCTTTAAAAAACTTAAAAGTTGAATTACTCTTTCTAAGTTACACTATAACTCAAGCTTACCAATTTATCACTAACAAATTCACTGAGAAAGACTATAAAATGCTATGTGAAACCAAATTTAAGTTCAAGTTTACCTACCACTGAAGGCCCACTTGGGAGGTCATGTAAAACTGTGAGGTTACTGTTCATCTAATGGCCACAGTGACTTATCAAAGACCAGCCATCATGCTTATAAACCAAAAACAGTAAATAATTCATGCCAATAGTTTATTATTGCATTTTCAATAGTAAGGATATTTAAAGTTGATCATCTCGCCATATAATTTTATCAAACTATGAACTTGGCAGAAGAACAACATTCACAAAATACTCCACTTAAGTGCTAATTCTTGACACAAGATATGTATTTTCAAAAGTATCAAAATTTGAATACAAATTAAATCTGAAAAAAAGCACATTTGGTAGCAACTACAATCTCTGTACCTCAAAGGCATACACCAAAATATCTGATAACAAAAAGCTTTTAAAATAAAAAATAACATCGCAAAAAGATATTAAACTAATGAGAAGATGGTATACGCAGTCCAAAGTTAATTGTTGTTTTTATGTTGGAAAATCTGTACTCAAGTCCTGCAGTAGAAAACACAGAAGCTGGAAACAACAAATAATATTGAGCTCATTACATTAAAAAACAGTACCTAACTTCCACTAACTGCTTTTAACCTAGGTGTTGCTGCAAAAGTTGTCACCAAAATTAATATTCAGCAACAGTAAGAAAGATGTAAATCCTGAATGTTCTAACAGTCCTAGAAAACTATTTAGAACATCCTCAAATGAGGCATGGTTGAACTGGAACATGGTCTTATCCAAGCCCTGATCATCAAAATTATCCTCTCCCATAAGACACAAGACTAAAATACAAAGAAAATTTAGAAACAGAAATATGCGGTTACAATTTATAAGAACTTAGAACCCCAACAACACGTCTCCTACTTGAAAAAAAAGATTTAAACAACAGAAGATAATCTAAGGAGCACCCATTACATCTGTATTTCTAAAGTTAATATGGAGGTGAGGTGGTGGGAATGATGTCAGCGTTCGGTAAAGTCGGGACAACTTTAAATGCAATAATGACAACTGTCCCAAATCCTGACTGTCACTGCCACGTGAAACGTTGGGATATTGAAAATATAACTGCATTCTAAAATATTACGTTTCCAAAAGACCTGCAGTGAGTGAAAACTCAGCAAACATCCTTGTTCTTTCTGAACAATGACCTAAATAATGAATCACTATAAAAAGAACAGATGACACATTCAATCCATCTGCTCACCCTCAACTGTGCAAAAGTCTGACAGTCCCAGAGATAAGACACAATGAATTTAGTAGGAGTGTACGGTCCTTTTAGTCATCATAATGTCTAGAAAAGGAGTAGGTGAGAAGGAACAGAAGCAGGCTCAGCGGTGGAGAGTGGGGGAGGGCTTGCTGAAGGAGAAGAAGGATGGGAGTTCGAATCTGTAAAGCACAGAAAGGATTCCAGAAGGCTCAGCCAGAGCGGAGAAAAAGTGAGGCGATGAAACCCACTCAGTCTGGGAAACTGGCTAAGGCGCCGCTGAGACCCGCAGACCAACCACTTTCCCCGAATGTATTTAGCACAGGTCGGCTTCAAAGCTCCCCCTCAGAGAAAGAGCGAAGGACCTGGGTGGTGGGTGCCTCAGGGTTTCACCACCACCGCCACCCCCTCCCACCACCCATCTACCTAGAGCTCGACTCACTCAGTGGGGGTAGGGGCGGACAGCTGGACGCTGGGCTCCCACCAAAACGCTCTCCCTGTGGGTAAACGGTGGGTGGGTGCGACTAGGAGGGGGAGGGGGCCGCCTCCCCTTCCAAGTTTGGCCACTTACGAAGACGCGCTGGGAACGAAGAAGTCCACCGCGAAGCCGAAGTAACTTCCCTCCGGGCCGGAGTACTCGGCAGGACTATCCACGTCTAAGTTGAAGGCGCTGCAAAGAGGCAGCAGGAATCCGGGCAGAAGGAGAAGGAGGCGGCGGGGGCGAAGGCGCAGCAGTGGCCGCGGTGGAGAAGCCATCGCCGAAGCGCGCGGGGCGCCAAGCCCAGAGCCGCGGCCACCCCTCCCGGAGCGCACGGAGCCCGCAGCCCGGGCGCGCTCAAACTTGCCAGGCGCTCGCTCCGGCCGAGTCCGGGACAGCGCCCGGGAAGGCAGGAGGGCTGGGCTTCGGGGCAGCGGCCCGGGAAGTGGGGCGCCGGGCGCTCGGGGCGGGACTGCGGCGCGGGCGACCCCTCGCCTCCCTCCTCGGCCGCTCAGCCCTGGGTCTCGGGTGGAGGACTGCGGGGGAGAGAGCCGCACCCCCGCCGGAGAGCTGTGGTTGCAGTGGGCGGAGGCAGAGAGGGAGGAGCCAGCTCGGAGGCCGGGCCGTTGAGCTAGAGGAAGTGGGGCGGGGAGGAGAGGGAGTCCTCCACCCCGAGCGAGCGGAGCGCACTTCCGTGGCGGTTGCTGACAGCCAGAGGACCGGGTGCTGGTGCGGCGGCCCCTGTCCCTGCGAGCGGGTTAACGGGGCGCTCCTAGCAAAGGCCCTCTGAGCCAGCACCGAGGGCTGCGGACCCTGGGGGGTAGGGTGGTAAGGATCGCCAGCGTTTCGACCTGGCGGCGGCCTTCCGAGGGCGACCTCGTGTCCCCCGCCGGTGCAGGGAACTTTGCTGCGTGTTTTTGTTTCAAAAGGAGGAAAGATTTATCCGCCTTCTCGTGTTCTGCTTAAAAACCTGGCGTGCACTCACCAAC
The DNA here is from genome assembly GCA_004024945.1 of Uropsilus gracilis. Lineage (NCBI taxonomy): Eukaryota > Metazoa > Chordata > Mammalia > Eulipotyphla > Talpidae > Uropsilus > Uropsilus gracilis. The sequence continues at coordinate 52,455 of PVHY01002023.1, forward strand.
TCTGTAATTAATGGTCGCTTCCCTCCCCCACTCTGTTCCGCGCACAAACACTGAACTTAATTATCAACTTCCAGAATGCTAGCACAGCCCCTTCCAGACAGTTGTGTTTAAGCTAAACTGAAGAGGCCCTCCAAAGAATGGGCAAGCCAAAGAATGACCTGTAATTCCTCTGAAACAAGACTTATTCCTATTCTATTAGCTAAGGTTACAAGACTTCCAGTAACTTGTTGATTTAGGACATTGGTGTGAGAATATAAATAGCTGCAAGAATGAAAAATGAGGCCTCTTGTGTGTGCTTGCTCCTGGTATGTTCTGCCATACCCAGGCCCTTACTGTACAACGTAGACAATTCCTTGCAGGCAGGAATTTTGATCTTTTTCTCTATATTCCCAAATCCTAGCGTCTTAAAGTACTGAACAAATAAATAAGTGAATGAATGAATGGCGATGAAATGATGAGAAAACTTTGTCTGGAAAGTGATTTTCCCCATACTGTATATCACGTGTAAAGAATTTGGCGAACAAGACTTGAAGGAGAGATGCGTTGTGTAGACCTAAAAAAACTTACAGCAGTAATTTCGTATTGTTTTCCAAAGTAGCTCTGAAAGCTCAACCACAATACACATTAAGTTTAGTTAATCTTATGAAAAGATAATAGATTTAACATGAAATGTCTGATTTGAATTTATATTTCTTAATCACATATATATTGATTTTTAAATTAAGCTAAAAGGCAGCAAAATCTTGTGTATGTTTTACAAGTCACAGTGCATCACTTGTCTGAAGTAAATTACCACTCAATTCTACAGAAATATATGCACATGCAAATGTATTAAAGAGATTGTGGGCATGTAAATACCCTTAAGTCTAATGTGTCTTTTATGCCCTTAAAGTCTGGGAACAAATGCCTTGGGAATCTACCCAGTGAGGTAAGGCAGAAGAGTGTAGAGGATCCAATCTTGGTTGAACCCAGTCAAGTTTCCCACCCCTGAGTCCTAGGGCTGAAACCCAAAACATCGGGAAGTGGAGGCAAGAAATGAGAAACCAAAGAGAAGAAACCAAATGCAACACCCACATACCTATCCAAACTCAAGTGACTTTACTATCTTATTTCTGTATGGAGGCGGTATACCCCAACCCAATGCCATAAAATGCTCTGGTGTTATAAAGTCAGGCATCTTTGTAATCTTTGTAACAGAATAGTCATGCTTCAACAGTCAGCTACCCAGCACCTTGCAAACTGTTCATTGCATTTTCAATTTCATGTGCATATTCAGAATTCACAATGAGCACAGTGAAAAATCATATTCTATGAAAGAAAAGCTATGCTTCTCCCTGTCTCGTGGCATGACTATATTGTAACAATTTTCCAAAAACTAAAAAACCTGCGTAATATCTATATTAAGTATACTATCTTAGAGAAAAATAAAAATTTAGTAAAGAATTTTGACTTTGAATCTTCTGCTCTATCCTAGTTTCCATAAATTCAAAAGCCTGAATTCTATTCCTGGCTTCTTCACTGCTATTTAGTTGTGTGACAATGGGCAAATCAATCCAACTATTCTGTGCCTCAGTTTTCTTATCTATAAACTGGAAATGATTAACATATAGAATTGGATAGTACTTGCTAGTATTAATAATTCTACTACTGTTAGTTTAGTACAATAGTAATAATAAATCTGTAAGACTTTTTTTTTTTTTTTTTTTGAGACTAGGTCTCACTATTTTTGCCCGTGAAACCACAGGTTCTCGTTGCGTGGGGTACCACAGATTCAAGCAATCCCCAGCTTCAGCTTCCCAGGTAGCTGGGATGACAGGCTTACGCCACCACACCCAGCTATTTTTTGGGAACTAGGTCTCGCTACGGGCCCCAGGCAGGACGCAAACCGCAATCTCTAGCCCCGGCCACTTCATAGACTGAAGCTTACAGGCATGAACCACCGTGCCCAGACCATTTGTAATACTTTTGTTCTCGTTTAGTTCTCCCAGGACCTACCCAACATTTCCTTCAATAACCATAATCAAACTGGGACTCCACTTGGCTTTATCTCTACATGCAAAGGAACTTAGTCAATTAAATAGGAATTTTAAAATTTATCACTCAACAGACTTTCGGGGGGATTGGTCCATATCCCATGAGATATTTCTAGTTCTCACCAGAGACTTTCATCTACTAAATCTAAGCCTAGAGAGTTTGTTGCTGTTCTTTTATTAAACTCTCTCTTGCAAGGCTAGTGTTGTCTGGTTCTCTGTTCTTGATTCACTGCCTTTCTCATTCTATGTGTGCAGCATGACCTTACTCATTGTCATGTTCTTACCACTCCCACCTTACAAAATAGCTTTAGCCACAAAACAATTAGAGCATCCCCAAATGCTGTATTTGTTCATAGGGTTCTATCTTTCTAGAAAACACTAGCCCTCCCACTTAATCCCTACCCCTTCATCCTTCTAGCACACTGAAACGTACCCAGTATCCTCTACCCAGCTATTTACTACTCTTGTTTGAAGATCTGCATTAGTCATGATCACAACTTCCAGCAAGCCTTTATCAAGAACCATGTCTTCTTGTTTTTATATCCTCTGAGCTCAGCAATGGAATAATGAGTAAATTTAATGAAAATATTAGTCAATCAACAACTATTTAACATTTGTGTAAAACTTACTATATACTGGGCACTGTCCCAAGCATTTTATATATTTACTAAGTCATTAAGTAGTAATAAAACCCTATTAGGTAGACTTCATTAGAATCCCCAATTTAAAGATGAGGAAACAGATTCTCCATGGGATTGAATCATTTCTCCAAGGTCATGAAGGTCATGTGAAAGAGGCAGATTTTTGAATGTGTGTAATGGTAAGATTGCAAACTCACAATCATTAACCCTAATTGTCTTTTAAACATAAAAATACAGATTATAAGAATATAAAAATAAGCACAAAGGGATATAATATAAAATGATCTGAACATTTACTTAACAAATTTAATTAAAAATCTTTAATCCATCCAAAATGTTTACAGCACAGTATGTACCAATAAAAACATTTAACTTAGTGGTCGTAGTCATCAAATAAATTCTACTAACTTGGAAGATTGAGATGAAATTGTAGAGAGTGACTAAACAATGATTTTAGTAAAGACTAAGACTGCTCTTATTCAACTAAAGTTTTACAGCAAAGAAAATAATTTTAAGTGAATATTCTGTGGAGTTGGCATGAAAAAAATTTTTGCAAGTCTGTTCTCTCTGCTACTCTGTTCACATCTCCTGATCTCCTTTTCCTTGTGGAAAACCAAGTGAGTAGGTTAATAATCTCCAAGGTCTTCCCACCCCTGAAAAGCTGGGAGCTCAATGACCTCCCAGTGGCAAGTGGGGTGGTGTTGACAGTCCCCATGAAACAGAGAACTCATCTGTTCTTATTCAAATATCTTTCTCCCACACAAGACAGAATAATAACCAAGTATCAGGAATGGAAAGGAAAATGTTTCCTCTCTTCATCTGTAGGTAATATATGTATGTTTTCCTAACAGTAGGAATTTAAACAGTTGTGACCTTCAGATCAGACACTCCATTCATACGCTAGGGAAAGTTAGTGACACACTTGAGAATTTCTTTTAAATACTGAATAAAATGTGGAAATACCTTAGTACCCTTGTTTAAAGAATAAGACATAAAGAAATAATCCTTTGGGATTTCAAAAGTAAAAATGCAAGTTTTTTCACAAAAATTTTTTAGAGTTTAATTTTATGCACTATTGATTAATAGCATTTCTAAGATTTTATAGTTTTTCATTCCTTGTTGCAACTTGGGATTATAGTTTAGGGTTTATGAAGGAAATAAAAATTAACCATGAAAGAGACTCCTCAAATTCTCAGTATCTCAGTACGAAAAACTACAGTGGTCTCACAATAAGCATTCTTTATTTACTTCAAGGACATACGTAGTAACTATCAGAAATTTCCTTTAAATACTCAACATTCTCTTAAAATGTAAAAGGAAAATTATGTTTATAAGTCTACTTAAATATTACATTATCTAATTTAATTTATTACATTATAGCCATTTAAGGATGCTTAATTTGTTTCAGAGGCTTGAAGTATTGGTGTGTATACCTATGTGTATTAAGAAATTCATCACATTTCTCAGTACAGCATTTATGCCACAAGAAAATTCAAAGTTGGTAGAATGCATTGTTGCCTACATTACTCTTCTATTACTGAAAAGTCAAATTACCACCTTAGATATTGAAACCAAATTGTTTGTAGTATATTCAGAATTAGTAACCATTAAAAAAAATACTACACCAGTAGAATATAAAACCTTTAAAAAAATCACTGCTTTATTTATATCATGAGTCATAGAAGGAACCACAAGATGTAATTTTAAATGTTTCTGGCATGTGAGAGATGATTGCTAATACTTTACTTCTACTAATCATTTCATATAAATGCTTCCTTCTATTACTGAAGACTATAAAACCAAACTTTTAACTTTTTTTCTTTGAGGTTTACGATACATGTAAACACACACTAAGTATCTTTAAAAACTATAATCTACAGTTTCAAGTGTATTTATTTTTCCCTTGGAAAATGGCAAGAAAACTTCATTAAGAAAACATATTTATAGCTTACCTGTGTATGTATAGTTCCCAAAATTCTTTTCCTAAAGCTTTAATCCTCTTTTTTTTTTTTTTAAAGAGGCTAGGTCTCGCTATGTTGCCCAGGGTAGTCCCGAACCCATGGGTTCAAGAGTTCTATAGCCTCAACCTCCCAGGTAACTGGGATTACATGTGTGTACCACCACGCCCAGCCCCTAATCCTCTTATTGTTTAGTAATATTTCATTTAAATGTAAATTAAAATATTTTCTTTCATTATGACATCATCTCCATATCTCAAAAAAAAATAATAGTATGTCTATGAAACACAATGTTGCAGGAGAAATTTCAATATCAAAAACATAAGATGGTCTTTTAACAATATTACATACTAGTGAATATTATTAGTTAATAGCTATGCAACTTAGAACATATTATATTAGAATATTTTTTCATGCCCCATTATATAAACAACAATGAAATTGTGATTTTGAACACAAATAAGGCATTAATTTATCCATGTGACTATTGGACTATTTCTTTCTCACACTTGCTCAAGCATCCCAATTAACATTTTATTAAAGAATATGCTAGTCATTTATTTTTTCTCAAATGTTTATTATTGTTTACTATATGCCCAAGATTTTAATTGGAGCTCAATTTATCAAAGTAAGTCAGACATGACCCCTGTCAGAAACTTAGTTTAACTAGATAAATATTTAAGTAAATGACATTAGTTCATTTTATTTAAGCACACACTCTGTGCTAAATGCTCTATTAAAATACTTTATAGGCGTTATCCTCCTTAGAATAATACAACTACTGCATGTGGGCAATTTAATTCATTTTACAGATGAAAACAATGAATGCCATTGTGTTAAAATATGCTTCCTTCCAGAAGTGGAGCCCCTCAGGTTGCATTGGACTTCATGAATTAATGAGTAGTCTAGAAAAGAAGTGACAGCAGCTTTGTTGAATAGGTCACAAAAGAACTGTGGCTTCCTTCTATTTTCTAAGGCAGGAAACCAGTTGCCTTGTTGTGAAAGCATACAAACTGCCCTATGGTGACCCCATAGTGAGACCATGTGTGAATCGTCTTGAAAGTAGGTTCTTCCCAGGTCTGCAGATGATAGTAGCCCTTGTCAACATCTCAAGAGGTTGATATGTAAAACAAAGACTAAAGAGAGTCAACTTCAAGAAAGTGAAACAGAAACTGTTCCTCTAAGCTGCTCCTTAATGACTGACCCACAGAAACTATGAGATAATGTTTATTGCTTTGAGTCAATACATTTTAGGGATAATTTGTGATTTAGCAATAAATGACTAGTAAAATTTGTTTAGTAAAACTAGACATGACTAAAACTATTAAAGATGTTCCAATCTACTTATTATAGATAAAGTGATGAGATAATTTATTGCCCAGCTGGGATACTTTAAAGAGTAATAGGGATACTGATAATAATAATTATTTTGGTATAATAGCCATATACTAGAATTAGTTAGGGCAAATTGGGACACTGGATCACTTTCATTATTGCATATACTTTCACTGATGTATAATTCTATTTCTTAGATAAAAAGGCCTGTAATGTGACCAATCCAATAATGAAACTGCGTCATAGTGATACTTCATCTGCTCTGACAGACACTGCTAGCTAACTATCCAAAATTTCATTGTCTTCTGCCTAATAGAACACTTATATTGCGTGTCTAACTGGAAAAACCATGTGTGAACGTGTGTGCGTGTGTGTGTGTATGTGTGTGTGTGTTTATTGTCTAACTGGAAAAAACAAAAAACATGCATATCCTAGCTTCCATGTAGATGACCAAAAGGTGTTAGTAGAAGTTGCTAGTTGAAAATACTAGGAAAGACATTAGAATAGGAGCTAACTTTACTATCAGGAATGTTTTTCCACTGCACCTTTTTTTTTCTTCCTCTGCAATTTCTTTACAGCTAATGCCTGGGACATGGAAGTGGTGGTTGGAGCTAAAGCAGTCTCATGTAAACATGAAACAACCTTGATAAAAGAGGTCATGATCTGTGAATTACAAAGCAGAAATCTTGAAATCCTTGGACTGCAAATCTATTTTATAACTATTTTATAACTATTTTATAACTATTTTATGGGAGGGAACAAACACACTCCTATCTTTAAGTAGTTATTAGTAGGATTTTCAGATATACCTTGATTAGCCTAATACTAGCTGATATATTCCATTTTATTTCCTTAAACAATAGATTTAAAGTTTGAGTAACATTTGCTATTACCCTATCTGATAGAAAATATAGACAGACAGACAGACAGATATGATATGATATGATATGATATGATATGATATGATATGATATGATATGATAAACATAGCTCTGTGTGTGTGTATGTACACTCTTTTTTTTAGGTAGCTTAAACCTAAGCATTGTCTAATAGTTTTCTTGATGATACAAAATTACAATTTTCAGAAAGCAGAGTAAGTTCATTTTTGAGTGTTAAGAATTTTATATGCCATATGGAACCTCATTCGGTTGTTGAAATTAATAAAAGAAGTATGATTAAATTACTATGAGTAATGCTTGTTGAGAAGGGCTGATGCATTCACCAATTTTGTTCTCTTTAAATGATTCAGTTAGGGGGATTCTGAACCTACAATTCTTACTTCATTTAAAAACCTGAAGCTTAATTAGGATTTCCACTTTCAGTCATTACAGAAATGTGTCAGAAGATTTTTATAAATTGTTAAATATATGATTTAATAAGAAATTATGATATTCATTAAAGAATTAGATACAGAGCTTTCAGTCACATATTTGCACTAGAATAAGCTCACAGGAATATAAAAAGAACTAAATAAAAGGTTTGGCGCATGTTCAGCGTTTTTGTAATCCACAATGTATTCCTATACTTTATTTTTCCTTTGAGTTTTGAAAAAAAAAATTGCCAGTATGGACCTGATTACATCAATTAATGCTACTTGGCTTATAAATAAGATTCTTTTAAGAAAGTGAACATTTTTATTCTAATTTTGTTCAGATTAGTTATTTTAATCAAGTTAGAATATATTTATCAACTATAAATTTTTAAACAGTGTAATCATATGTGAATAATAAATTATAAAGTGAATTATATTTTTAGTAGGAAGGGCTCATGTAAAGTGAGTTGATTGTATACCATTAAGTATGATGGAGCAATCGTAAAGTGAAATCTACTGTATTGTAAAGTCTTAGCCAATTCTGAAAAATACAGATGTGTCAAATTGCAAGGAGTCTTACCACAATTATTATACAAATATTATATTTTCTTTTATTACCACATATATGATTTATACTCTAAGCAAAAAATCCTGTTTATTTGTGTGATTTCTCTAAGCATAACAGTAAATTCCTCTTGTTTTCCAAGAGAAAGGGGGGGGAAATAATAATTTGGTATCAGAAACTTGAAACTTGTAAAGGAGCCAGATCTGAAACTAAAATATCACCTGCCTGATGATCTTTCTCTTTAATTAAACAACATTTCCTTCACCTTTTAACTCTGGTTTTCCAAATTTTGTGGCTGTGGAGCACTCTGCTCTGATGACATGCTAACAAAATGCACATATCTATTACAAAAAGGAAGACCCAGATTTTTCAGATACCACCATCCAGCAGAAACAAAATCTGTGGCTTCCAAAACTTGAAGCCTGCTTAATATTATGATGCACTTTTTAGTGGGGATATGATGAAGACATAAAAATAAAAAGACTGCTGTTACTTTCAAATAATTTTGCCTTCATTCTTCTGCAGTGGCTTCAAAATGCCTGTTATTTAAAATGTTCCCCACTCAAATAAATTTCTCTGAACATCTGCCTTTCCTCTCCTCTTTTCTCCTTTCATGCACTCAAGAAAATCTTGCTCCTATTTTATGGTCATGAATGCTTTATCAGAGATTGTCAGTATGTTTGTGGACTTTCATTTCTGTTCCATTGATACGTTATCTGTTGTTGTGCCAGGACCATATATATTGTTTTCAATACTGTTGTTTTATATTGAATTATTTTTGAAGCAATTATACATGGAGTTATTCTCCTAATTTCACTGGCTTTGTTGTTTCCTGATTTTGTATGCTGCCATTCTGCTGTATTCGTTTATTTTTTTTAATAACTTTTGAATGGAATCTTTAGCATTATCTATATGTAATATACCATCTGCAAATAATGATAGTTTTACTTCTTTTCCTATTGGGAGTTCCTTTATTTTGTATTTGTTTCATAACTTCTATTCCCATCTTGTTGAGAGTTTCCATAAAAAATGTGTGCTGAGTCTTATCAAATGGTTTCTTGGCATCTATTGATATATGATTTTTAGACTTGCTTTTATTAATATTATGTATTATATTAATTGATCCATGTATATCAAACATGCCTGTGTCCCTGTGATAAATCCCACTTGATCGTAAATATAATCCTGGGATGTACTGTTGAACTCTACTTACAAGTATTGTTTTGAAATTTTTTGTATCAATGCTCATCAGGGATACTGGTATGTAATTTTCTTGGGCTGTTTTTGTCTGATTTCAGTTTTAAGGCAATGTTGGCATAAAAAATTTTATTGGGGAAGTTGCTTTGGGCAAGGCTGGCATTAGTGCTTTAAAATGTTAACAGAACTCATTTGTAAAGTCATCTGGTCTTGAACTTTTAGTTTTTGGACAGGTTTTTACTAGTTTCCATCTCTGTTTATGGTGTCCATGTTTGTTCAATTCGTCTGTTTCTTCATGGGTTAATCTTAGTAACCTTTGAGAATTTAGAAAATTATCCATTTCTTCCAGTTTATCAAATTTCTGGCATATATAATTGTTTATAGTAATCTGTTACAATCTGTTGTATCCCTTTGCCATTACTGGTGATTTTTCCTCTTTTGCTTGTGATTGTTGATGTTTTCTCTCTTTTCTGCTAGTTTAGCTAGAGGTTTATCTATTTTGTTTATTTTCCTTAATTTCATTGATTTTTTTTTTGTATAATCTTTTTGGTGTCTATTTTACTTCTGCTTTTCATTTTATTATTTCCTTCCTTCCGCTAATTTTATTATTTCCTTCCTTCTAATTTGGGATCTTACTTTGTAACCTCATTCTTAAATTGTAGGTATGATATTTGATTGTTTATTGGGGATTTTTATTGCTTTCTATGTAAACCTGTACTGAATTATCTTTCCCCTAAAGCTGCTTTTATTGGATCCCCTAGATTGCTGTACTACTTAGTTTGTTCAAGCATTTCTCAGGGGTAGAGGGGGTGGCAGGTGTTTTGGATAGTGCATAGCTATAGGGAAATCTGTCCCTATTCAGGCTACTTATGTTTAATGATAAAAGCCTCAGACTCAAACCAATAGTCCTTGCTCCGTGCTCTCTCTGTCCCAGGTGCCAGGTTGTGCACCCCTTTATCCAGTATAGTGCTGGGTCTTTAAACCCCCAGTGTTGGCAAGTGTTCAAATAGTTGTAGGGGGCTCTATGGAGCAGTGGTTCCTCCCTCTGTGGGTTGTAGTATCCTGTTATTGCCCCAAACAAAGTTCACTTAAAGCTTTTCCTACCCCTTTCCTTCAGACTGATGCTCTTTTTATTTGCTGTGGTCTTTCGAATTCCCTTCAGGGTTTTTGGCTTTGTTTTACAGTAAGCAGTTTTGTGCAACTGGAGGTGAGCCCAGTTGTGTCTTCACTTTGCTGCCTTCTTGCTGGACATGCCACGTTTTTCTGATCAAAGGTTTCCCGAGTCATTTTCCTCTTTTATTATAGCTTTCTTGCAGTGATTTGGATAATAAGACATCTTACCCTTTAAAGGGGTAAAATGGTAGAAACGAATAAAGAGAAGTTAAAATGAACCTGAGGAGCTAGTGTCTGCGTCCTCTCTGCATTGATCCATACCGCCATCTGGGCCAACCAGGCACATCTTCCCTGCATTCAACCATCCCATCCTCAATGCCAATTAGCGTACAAGTAGCATGTTCATGATGCAAATATCAAGCTCTTGGTAGGTTCTTTATTGGTTCTAGCAGTTACACACACATACCAGATGAACCTCTCAACCTTCCAGGAAGCTTCATGCTTTTTCTCTGGTCTCTCCCTCTCTCTCCCCACTTCCCCCCATGTACACACACCCAAGGGTAACATCAGCCCTTTTTTTCCCTTCCCAGGCCCAGGTGTGCTCTCTCACACATATGCACCCCCACTGGGCTCAGGCATACAATCATGGGGAGGATACCAAAGATGCTGCTTATACAGGCTAATAGAAGAAAGAGCCTATTATTATTAAGACTAACTCACCCTACAGTTATATGCAGAATATAAAATTTGAACTGTGTGCCCAAGAAAGGACTGAGATAAGAAATTGGTCAATAGTTAGCCTATTGTTAGTCAGTGAAAAGGGGAGAATAACCAGCCACTCCATCCCCATATCTATTCCCAAGAATTTGCTACTTTGTTTACCAAGTGTAAGAAGTAAAATGAAAAGGAATCTAAAATATATTCTGGGGAGGTGAAATGTGACAGGGCTTAAATAGTGGTAATTCTTAAGAAAAATGCCAATCTCTGAGTGCAATAGTGGAAAAAGCTATGAAAATAATCAACTAATAGAAAACATGTGATTATAAGCCCTTGTATTTGCCTGCTGTTTCAAGTTATTGTTTTATATATTGTACTCTATTTTTTATATTGTACTGTATTTAAGATTTCCTTTGGAAAAAAATTTTTTTTGGTTTATACAGAAGGAAAAGTTTGCCAAGGTTTATGTCTTCCTGAGTCAGCAAGTAAATTTCCCATTACTCTTTCAGTTTGGTGAGTCATCAGCCAGGCTTAAGGAAGTTGTAGTGTCTTGGCTGTCTGGGTAGGATGAGAAATAACTTTACAGTCAATCAGTCTAGACAGTTTAAGGGACAGCCACTTGGCCATTTATGGTATCATTTCCCCTTACTAGAGAGCAAAGAGAGACTCCTGGGAATATATGTAGGGTTACCAGATTTAGCAAATAAAAATACAGGATGTCCAGTTAAATTTAGATTTCAAATAAACACTTTTGCTGAAAAAACTTCTCACTTTTCTGAAATTGACTTTTAACTAGGTATCCTGTATGTTGTCTGACACCATAGCATATATGGATCTCACGTCATATAATTCATGTCTTACTACTCTGCAAAATATAGTCAAGATGAATGTCTATTTTCCTTAGTTTTAGGGAACACAACTGAGCTGTTTTTCTTTCATCATTTTTAATCATATAATTAATGTATGACATCAGACAAGGAGAAATTACCAGTGACAACAATTCCTTAGAGCACTTCTCAGACTTTAATAGTGTATAAGTGATGTGTGGATCATGGCAAAATTAGAAGTAATTAACAGCCTGAAATGGCTCATGGTACACTGCATTTTAAGCAAATTCCCACGTGACAGCAATGCCACTGGTGTTTGTCAGAGTTTTCAGTGTTCTTGAAACGTTACTGCATTCTAAAATCACATGAGGAGATTTTAAACCCTTTAAAGTTCACCCTACATCCCATTCATCTTTCATTTAAATTGCTATGGGGTGAGATCTCAGTTGCTTCCAGTCTGCAGCTGAAGTTGAATACTGCTGTCCCTGCTGGCTGCATCTGGACTCTGCTTAATGTTTATTATTATCTGACTGGCAGGCAAAGTCTTTTTAAAAAAAAAAAAAAAAGCACAGTAATTGTGGCACTCTAACTGTAATTTTGAGAGACTGCAATGTGAAGTGTCACTACCAGTCTTTTCAATGAGTTCATTCTCAGTTACGCTTTTAAAGCAATTGAGAAAATCAATACATTGTATTATTTACATTTATTATTATTTAAATTGTATTGTCTAAATACTTTCCAAACTTGGGAATGTTATATCTGGTACACACATTTTTCCATGAGTCTAAAATAATTTATTTCTCTTAATGTTTCTAATGGAAACCAAACAGCCACTACCTCAGAGTTAGTCTGGCTTGGAAAAGACTGGAATTTATCATCTGTTACTCTTTGTGAGGCTTGGCTAGCATTGAGGAATGTGATTTAAGGAAGAAAATAAAATCTTTAAGTTCCTGTTGTTTTTTACATAAAGTGCTGTGAACAAAAATAAAAATTTGCCTTCAAAGAACTGATAATAGTATGTACTTAACACATAGTAGCATAAAAGAGACCGGTTGTTGACATAAAATTAACAATGGGAAATTTCTTTAAAAGCTTTGTTTCTTAACCAAACACCTTTTTCCGTCTAAAATTATCATGCTAGGGTTATCTTCTTAAATCACAATCTCTTCTGCAGTATTGTTTAGCTTGAAGAATACTTTTCTTGTTGGGTTCCTTGTCTTTTACACCATAGTGCTATCCTACAATGTTTTTTTCACTTACCCTTTTATTAACCCTGTTTTTTTTCTTATCCATCTTATTTGCATGCATTCTCTTTTCTCCTGTCTATGCCTAGCCTGTTCCCACCATCACTTCTTTATTTAATTTCTTACCTTGTGCCCAAATATCCTAGAGTCTAGTTCTTTCACTTGACCTGCCTCCCTGATCAACTCCAGCAATAATTACTATGCCCTGGGATACAATCTTAAAAAGCCCACACATGCGCTTGACCCTGTATAGCCCCATCAGAAACTAAACAGCTGCCAACCTGAAAAGTTGGCACAAAAGATATATAGCAAAGCCTCAGAGGGTGGTGGCAAACTATTGTGCTAAGTTAACTGTGGGATCTCTCTTGTCAAAGAAATTTTGCCTGTGAGAAGGCAACATGGAAAGCAACTTATGGGCAACAGAAATCTCCTGAGAAGTTGAGAAACTTAACCTGAACCTCTCTTGCATGCAAATCAGCACCTAAAAAAGTCTTTGTTCTTAATTAAGAGCAGTTACTCTTCCTCTCATTCTCTTAAAACAGTGCACAACATAGCAGTGTAGCTTGTGACAAGACAGTGATATCAGTTAATGTGTATAAGCTAATAATGAGCTGATATTTATTAGACATTCACTATGTGGTTTTATCTGTATCAAGTCTTTAAATCCTTATATCAACCCCTGAGACTGGTAGCTGCTTGCATTTTAAAAGTAAAAAATATCTGAAGCTTGATGGATACTTGCCACACAGAAAACTGGGTAGTGAAGTCAGGATGTGAATCCAAACAAATGAAGTTAGAAGCAAAATCATGATTACAATTTAGCTATTATATATTTTAATATATCCAGGGTCTGAATTCTGCCTTAAGTACATAGCAGGGTCGATATGAAAAAAAGTCAAAAATCATGCCATTAAGATCAAAGGCTTAAGTCTAGAATACATTAAAAAAAAAAAAAACTAGCTTCTTGAAAATATTAGCTTCTTGAAAATATTTGAATAAAGGAAGAAATGAAAATTCTAACCCTAAAAAAACAAGGTGTTAGCTGCTTTTGAATTCCCTAGTTATAGATTCTAGGGTTCCAGACTATGGAAAAGTTAATTATCCTACATTCTGTGCCAGCCATGAAAGAGCTCTTAACTCACTTTCAGAGGCTGGAAGTTGGATCTAAGTGTCTAAGTTCTGACATTCATTTTACAAAGGTTCTAGCTACTTCCTCAAATTTAGTTTCTTCATCAAGAAACAAAGGGTCAAATTAAATTTTCTTCTAACCTTTTAGTCTGTGATTCTTTACTCAACATATTCTCAATGGCCTGCACATTTATTTGTTTTTTCCCCTAAGTGCTTGTTTAGATGAAGCTCTGTTGGGGTCTGTAAAGGTAACATGTTTTTTTTAGAGAATATAAGTGGTGTTAGGTGCTTTATTTAATAAATCTTATCGTTTCGTTATCAAAAGTTACCAGACTTAAAGGTTTATTTGAGATTGACGGGAAGACACTATCACAGGTTAGTTGCCTCTTACAACCTAATATTCTGGGGGAAAATGAGGCTGTGAATTCCTTCACATCACGTAAGGACTATGCTGAATACTAAGAATGTCTGTTGTATTTGTTGGGCACTGCACTTTCTTCTGTGTTTAATTTTATGTTGGGCACAAAGTTCAATTAGTTACCACTGGTCACTAGGACAGAATGTAATTATGGCTGGAAAGGATGACCAAAAGCTTCCTTTTGTTGAATGACTAACTACAAAGACATTTTCCCCAGAACTGCTTATCTGCATGATCAACTCTGCACCATGGCTGAGTATATCCTGACCCAATTTGAGTTAGTACCCTTAAGTATCCCAGGTTCAGGGTGCCTAACAAAAACTAAAATCAATTTTACACTGAAAACACACAAAAAAATCTCAAGGCACAAGACTAGTCTTTGTTAACTTTATCAGATCATTTAAACCTGTGGCTGCATGATTCATATTTTCATAAACATATATTCTAAAGTTCTAGCTTATTTATTTATTTAAAACTAGGTCTCGCTATTTTTGCCCATGAAATTGCAAGCTCATATTGCTCGGGGCACCATAGACTTAAGTAATCCCCAGCCTCAGCTTCCCAGGTAGCTGGGATCACAGGCGCACGCCACCACACCCAGCTATTTTTTTGGAACTAGGTCTTGCTACGGGCCCCGGGCAGGACTAGAACCGTGATCCCTAGCCCCAGCCACTTCATAGGCTGAAGCTTACAGGCACGAGTCACCGTACCCAGCAGTTCTAGCATGTTTAGAAGAGACACATCTGCCCTGTAATTAGGGACTTTTAAGAGGGCTGTATCACATTCATTTCATTATAGTTTGCAACCTGGCATCAACCACATAATTGTTACATTCTATTCTTTTATATATTTACTAGAATTTTGAGCACTTTATGCTTAAGAAGCAATCATGAAAAAAAATGAGAAGTGTGGAAAGAATAGTATGAGATCTTAACTGCATTGAGATCCTAGAAATGCAGAGATGAAGATGTGTGAAAGAAAGAAAGAAAAAAAGAAAGGAAGGAAGAAGAGAAGAAAGAAGAAAGAAGAGAAGAAAAAAAAAGAGGAAAATATTGTTTTGAAAAAGAAAAAGCAATCAATTTAATAAAAAACAACCATCTTTATAGGTTTTTGCTCTACAGAGTAAATTTTGAATATGATGTATTTGTTGATGCATCCAATACAACAAACATCAGAAGAAAATTCTGATATGAAAAAAAATCTTGCTGTAACCTGTATAGAGTTAAGGTGTTTCTGTGATTTGGTTACTGCCCCCCCCATTCTCTCTCTCCCTCCCTCCCTTCCTTCCTTCCTTCCTTCCTTCCTTCCTTCCTTCCTTCCTTCCTTCCTTCCTTCCTTCCTTCCTTCCTTCCTTCCTTCCTTCCTTCCTCCCTTACTCCTTCCCTCCTTCCCTCCCTCCCTTCCACTCTCTTTCCTTCCCTCCCTCCCTTCCTCCATCCCTTTATACAACATCACCCATCTTTGTATAGTTATTGTTCCCCTTAAGTATGACTTTCCCATCTATAGTGCATCCATATCAATAGTGTCACCCTCCTCCCCTATCCTCCTTTCCCACTCTGGTCCCTCCAACTTCTCTCACTGCATCACTGCAGTTGTAGATCAATGTTTGGCCTACTGCCACTGTTCTCATCTTTTTTTGGGGGAACAATGTCTATGTCCTGGAACACAACAGTCCAGTTTATTTCACAATAGGAAGATTTTCCCCCTCTTAATATCAAATAGTTACGTATATTCCTTTTCCTTCTTTTTTATGAAATTTTCCCTAGATATGAAAATATTATTTATTCTAATTAATTTAACTGTCCTAGGCTTTGAGTAGAAGGGTTCATTATTATTTTAGTTCACGATGCTACTAGAACTGTTTTTTTAAACTCTGAAAATCTGGTATTTGTGTGTGTAATAGGGATACTGATGATATATAAATTAACTGATTTTGGTAAAATAAAAGAAAATGAGGGTTAAATACCCAGGGAAAGGATAGATAATCACTCTAAGACTTTATTTACTGAATATTATCATTAGTTTTGTCAGGCTTAACTGGGATTAACCTTTGACATGGCTGTTGACACTTCATGAGATCAGTGATTTGACAAGTCTACTGAAATTCACTAAATTAACTTAGTGATTCTTTCTCCACCAGATGCAAAAGCAGTTTTGATTGGACCTGAAATGTTGAGATCTATCAACATCTCACCCCTGTA
Organism: Uropsilus gracilis; assembly: GCA_004024945.1. NCBI lineage: Eukaryota > Metazoa > Chordata > Mammalia > Eulipotyphla > Talpidae > Uropsilus > Uropsilus gracilis. The sequence goes on from PVHY01002023.1 coordinate 69,144, forward strand.
AGAGTGGAAAATTGAGACTAGGGACGATTAATTCTAAAGGAAGGAGAAAGATTAGTAAAAAGTTAACTAGATTGCTGGTAAGCTAGAACAGATTTTTCAGTTTCCAGGATAAAGGATCAACAACAGATGGTAAATTTGGACATAATAAATTCAGTTTAGTAAACAACAGTTAGTCAAAGTTCAAAATCAAAGCTGGGTCACATTCCTGGGGCATGGGAAGACTTAAATTAGAGAACACAAATGATGGTCAAATACAACATAAAACATTCAAGGAAATACAATACAAATATTCAAGGAAAATCTTTTGGACACTGGGCAAAGCCAAGCATAAAAAGAAGCTAGGCCCTCTATTGATCAACCACCTATGAGGACACAAAAGATTTCTAATCAGTTTTGTAACTTTGATGACCACGCCTGGAATTAGAGGGCTGGGAGTCTGGAAACTCCAAATACCAAAGACACCCAAACAGAACTCATTCAATTAAGCAAGACATGCCATTAAAGATTACCTGATGTTTACTGAGAATGGCCCCAATTAGACACAAGAATGAGGTAGGAGGGGCACCTAATCCATAGAAAATTCAGTGGAGATCTGCAGACAGTACAACTGAGATGCCTGCCATTCAGGAGAAAGCTAGGAAAAGGACAAAATTTAGACATCAAAAAAAAAAAAAAATCTGGAATCGTGAATTCCAGAGTAGCAGGTTTGAAAATGAACATAGGTGGTACACCTTCAGAAGAAGGATATGCTGAACACTTTTGGAATAAAATGGAATAACTTAACTCATACAAGATTTCTGCTCTTTGGGAATAGGATACCACTATGGGCACTGAGTTTATTAAAAGTAATTTAACTTTCTTTATGAAATAGCTTGGTATGATCAAATTGCGATTATGAAAATGTATATCTTGGTATGAAATGACATATATGTCATATTTGAATGTGGAATACTATTCCAAGTATGAATTATAATGCATTAAAAAGATAATTAAATGAAAAGAAAAAGTTGTAGAAATTTGAAAACTGAGCCTTTATGGTTAAATCATGATGATAATAAAGCATTATCTCTAGCTATCTAGAGTCAGAATTGAGTTAAATTATAGAATATCCAAGCTGGTGCAACAAAATTTCTTGTTTTGTGGAAAGCCCACAAATCTGGTGTCAGAAGCATTGTGAAGAGTTTTGAGTCTAAGAGAATACAGAAAAAATGAGAGAGTATGTTTTTTTTCCTTTACAGACCATATTTATAATCTTGGCAGCAGAAAAGAGCAAGAGATTCAAGGAAAAAAAGAAGTGAAATCTTATTCTAACCACTGTCTTAGGAAGTTTTCTAGAAGCTTTCATACAACTTTTCAGTTTATATCCTTTTGATAGAATGTAGTCATAAGGAAGGCCACACCTAAATCAACTGAGGTTGAGGAAAACAAACTTTTGACCTAGAAACATGAATAGATAAAGTAAAATCAAGATTCTAACATAAGAAAGGACAGTGAACATTGGCTAGGTATTTGGCAGTCCTAGCCACATCTGCATAGTGCAATCAAAGCTTGTAACTATAAATAGAAAATGGCCTAGGGAATGGGACAAAAAGGTAAAGACAGGGATAGAAAATGCCTCTGAGCTTGGGAATGGTAACAAAGGGCAAACTTGGGCAGTAAGTGGGAGAATGTGAACATTTAATGCAGAGTACATAAAAATGTTGAGAATCTGACAATAAAGAAATTGATGGAAGGAGTATGTCTCAGATGAAACAAATGTGGATACTGAGGGCTGAAAAAATGTTCTCCTAGTGTATAGCTTAATTTTCCTTTCTCTTTGCCTATGATATTTGTCATATTTGTGCACTAAAATCAGAATAAAGACTAGATAATCTTTATTGAAACATACATATGCCTTGCCTCAGGAGTGGTATAACCTCATCTGTGTTATAACCACACAGCCTTTCTCCAGACTCTCAACACTGTTGTGTTCTCTCCCCTTCACTCATCTAGAAAGCATTCTCTTCCATTAGGTCTACTCTTCAAGGAAGGTTGCCCTACTCTTCCTCACTGGACATGTCTCCTCTCACTTCTCCCATCACAGACTCTCAAGGATGACCATCTACCCCTCTTTTAAAATACTTCTCTCACATATAAGCTAATACTTACTTGTGAATATATAAATATTGATAGCATAAGTAAGCTCCATTAAAGCAGGCACACTGACCATTTTTTTGGGTTAATGATTATATTTCCACACAACAGTCAAATATTTGCTGATTTAATGAAATGAATATGGAGAGAACGCACTGATAGGAAACAAATTCTGAAAGAATATGTAACAAGTCAAGGTTTCTGGTATGGGACCTGTCAAAGATTTTTTTAAAAGTCCTTTAATTTGTGAGAAGTCACTTATTTCCAGAATAGTGTTTGCTATTAGTCATTGCAAATTGGAAAACATAAATTTCCTTGTAATTTACACATTGTCATTTTGTTCTTCCCACTCTAAGTAGTCATACATATATTCTTCATCTCTGTTAACTGAACCATGTGGTCTCTGCATGATACTAGACTCTTCTTCCCTTGTCCCATAAACAAATGATCAGCATTTGACTGGAGTCCAAGAAAGCATTGCCAAGATTCACAGGAGAGTGTAATATCCTTCCAACCTTCTGATATTATTACTTATTGGTTGTATGACCTTGGACCATTTATGTTACTGCCTCAATTTCCTCATCTGTACAGGGATAATTAATGTTAGACCCATAAGTCAGAGCTGTTGAAAGGATTCTATGAAGCATAGCATAAGTTCTTAGTAGTAACTGCCTGCTAATGTGCATTCAACATGTGTTAGCAGCTATTATTTGCCCACAGAACAGAAGAATAGGAGATGGTGCTCACATCTGTCATGGGTAGGCAGAACCATTCCTTAACAATACTACACAGGGGAAGTGCTGAGAGGAAGAATTGCCGTAGCAGTTTTAGTGAGAGAGGAGAGAGGACTTTCTCAGCTCTCCTGTCCATAAGTGGCAGTACCATGAGGTAGGAAGGTGGGAGAAGATCAAAAAGTCCCACCTTTACTGACTCTTGGGGCACCTCCATGAATGGTAGGGGAAATCTGATTTGAGTATTTTCTGACAAAGAAGCAAAAACCCTGACTGCAGCCACCTGAGTCATGGATTCTGGAAAAGAAACAACACTGATTTAATGGATTGAAGAGGGAGTTTCCTCAAGGGCTGCTTCTGGATTAGCCACTGTTTACCTAAGATAACATGCACCATAATTGCAAGTTCTGTTAAGCAGAAGCAAAAAAACTCTCAAGCATGAACTTACTTAAGAAAGGAATTTACTGACTCACATAACAGAAAATTTTCGTGGCAAGAAGTTCTTTGTGTCTATCTTTTTTTTTTTTTTCTTTGAGACTAGGACTTGCTATGTTGCCTGGTAGCTCCACGGACTCAAGCAATAACCAGTCTCAGCCTCCCAGGTATACCTGGGATTACAGGCACACACCATTCGGCTACTTTCTTCAAGACCAGGTCTCACTATTTTGTCTAGGGTAGTCTCGAACCCGCAAAATCAAGCGATCCCAAGCCTCTTGCCTCCCAGAGCTTGGGCAACAGGCACATACCACCACACCGCCTTGTTTCTATCTCTTAATTTTAATCCTACGTGAGGAGCTATGTGTGATAGGGTCAGGCTTCATAAGGCCCCTTATGGTGACAAGGGAGCTGCAGCAAGGCCTGCCTAGAAACCTTTCTGGTTAGTCTAGCAGGAAAGATTTCTGCCACTTTGATGAATGCAGCAAAAATCTGAGATTCTCACGAGCATAATTGATTAGTTTGTGAATTAGTAGTATATTCCTTTATAAAATGATTCTCTGGCCAAAACTGGGCCATGGATCACTTACCAAAGGTAAAAGTGGAATTGAGTGCGCAGAACTATATGGGTTGAGTATGAGGAGCCATCTGTCCCTCAACATGAATTATGACTGTTAGAAAAATCAGGGTAAGTAGATGTTGGGTCACCGGAAATATTGTTAACTACATTTATCATTGTTTTTAACTTGCCATATGCTATAGATACTGGTGAAATCTTATTTATTTTTCACAGAGGGAATCTGGAGAAAACATATCCTAGTTCTGGCATTAGGTGTAAGATTCTCGTAAGCATAGAAATTACCAGTAATTATTGCATACTCCAATTAAGATAGTCTTATTAGTACTGGGCTTTACTATTCTTTAGCACAAAATTAAGATGGTTTTTTAGTGTTCATTCCATCTATATGTACATATCTACCTATAGTATATGTATATGTAGGGGTCTAGCTGAGTACACTGGATAACGTCTCTATTAATAATTTTATTCAGTGATTCATTCACTTAAGAACACTGTTTCCAGTTTGATCTGACATAGTCAGAAGCACTTGAGCTTTTGCTATTTCAAAACAGGAATTAAAATTCTTCTTGGCAAATGTGAAATCATTATAACTCGTGTTCTTTAGAAAACACATATTGAACAACATCCTGCTGACTGGAAAAATGTATACAATCCCTCAACAGAATAATTGCTCATTCAACACTTAGGTTTTAAATGGAAACAAAACTTCAAGTAATTAATTTTGATAATTTACTGGTCTGTTTTTAGCAGATAGGTTCATTTCATTACTTTTGAAGGTAGACAAATTTCCCAGAACAAGACAGTGAATTATTTTCCCTGTCAGTTGGAAGAACAGTTGTCAGTTGGAAGAAATTTAAAGGTTTAAAGGTTGGAAAACATCCATTTAATTTGAGGCACTGAACTTAAGCTCTGATTCTGGGAGCAGTTGTTATGTTGGAGGGACAAAGAGAGATAGAGGTAGAGACAAAGAATGATGAATGCAGACCAGTTGTTTGGGGAACAAGGATTTCAGGGTGTTACAAGGAAGTATCAAGAAGCAAACTCATTGTCAAAGCAAGATTGAATCTAAGAAAAGCAGAGAGTCTGAATCCAGGCAAGGGACACTAGTAAATAAAATCTTGATAATGATGATGATGGTGATGACGTGCTTTACGTTAAGTGCATTCTCCTTTAGACAGTAAGCATAACCAAGGGGCACCCAAGAAACCCAAACTGTAAAGGGATATATGCTCTGAAAGGGAGCCAGCCATCTATTGCGCAAAGGCAAGGCACAATAATCTCAATGTTAGAGTTTTTTAATAGAATTAGTCTTTATAGAGAAAGAAGAAAGGATATATATGGACATATTATATATATTATATATAATAATATATATATTATATATATATTAGAGACTAGGTCTACTATGTTTCCTGGGGTAGTGTAGAACCTGTGGACTCAAGAGATCCCTAGCCTCAGCCTCCCAAGGCTGGGATTACAGGCATGCACACCACCACGCCGGGTATTTTTTTTATTTTTTTTTTTTTTGAGACTAGGTCTCACAGTGTTGCCCAGGTTAGTCTTGAACCCATGGACTCAAGTGACTCCTAGCCTCAACCTCCCAAGGCTGGGATTAAAGGCACACACCAACATACCCAGCTGTAAAAAAGGATATTCCTAATACTAGTTTCCCAATACCCTTCATCATACCCATCCCCTTGTGGATGAATGCCCAGCTAAACAGAATCAGCCTGAAGCAAGATTGTTAAAGCCCAAAAATTTGCCACAAGTCTAACATGCCTTCTGATGAGAAACAGAGAAAGTGGTTATGCAGGTTCCAAAGAGCTGGGACAGGAGAGAGAAAACGCAAAATATAGCATATAAGCCAACATGAAGTAAAGGTAATGGCTGCCTTTGTCTCTGCCAAGGACTAGGAGCAGTTTCCCTAGATGTCTCTAACCCATGTATCTCTTCCAAATTTCACTATATGTTTCTCTTTCATGCGTCTCATTCATATCTCCTTCCTAACAGCACTAGGGTGCAAGTCAGGCTAAGAACTGAGAGAGAGATGGGTCCACTTACCTTCTGTGTTAAAGAGGTTGAACTGGCTGTTCAGTTCTAACCCTAGTTCCCAATAACTCCCCATTCAGAAATCCCAGTTCATGGAATACTGGGACATGAAATCCAAAGCTGTTGCATACAAGTGGGGATGAGGAAAATGGTACCTCCACTTAGAAGAGGTGTGACAATTACAAGAACACAGACTTATGACAGGGGGTATTGTGCTTCTTTTATCTAAGGCTCAAGTAATAATGAGACTGGATTCACCAAAACAAAGGAAATGGGATAAGCCATGGAAGGTTGGGGGCAGATATAGGACATTCCCTGAGTGGCTAATTGAAGTTTCTGATTCTTCTTGTGTAGTGTCTTAGGGTTTTGTTGTGACTGAGAAGGGGCTGTTGTGGTGTGCTAATTTATATCAGACTCTACACAGATGTCTACATTCCAAAGATAATTTAAACCTTGCTTCTCATTAAAGCAGTCATTAGAAAACAAGTGAATAACTGTGGTGCTATAAAAATTAGTCTGTGTGTGTTGCTTTCTTCACCTTATCCCCTACTTGCCCTCCCTACCCTGCCCAGCCCTACCCTAACCTACTCATGCATTCCAGGGTATTCTGGGACTTCTGAAGTGGATGCAATCACATCTGTACTTTCAGTAATGCTGGGTGGAGTTTGTTATCTGGTATTGGGCTTGTGTGGGGGTGTCTTTCTAGAGTTTTATACAGGTAATAGCACAGGAGGAAACTGCCCTCAATAGCTGCATACTCCCCATATCTCCTACTTTTTGTAATGCTTTAATCTTGATTGGTGCTAACTCAGTATATCCCAAAAGATAATCATTTTAGTCTGCCAGGCCTGCATTTAATCAGCAAGGAATTTTTTGTTCCCATGCTTATGCTTTCTTGCCACACAGCCTCTAATCATGTTTTCCTAGCTAAGCAAAGTGTCTTAGTAGCGAATTCAACTTTTTAATGAAAAAAAAAAAAAAAGCAACACATTCATGGATTGGGGAATGGGAGTGAGGAGAAGAGAGGCATCTTTACACAAGAGACTTCATTTAAATATACATGTGACCATGGCAATACAAGCTCATGAAACAACAGGACAAAGGAAGAATGCTTTGTTGCTCACAGACATCCATTTAGCTTCCTGAATGCCATCTCAGGTTTTACTGAGGATACAACTATCTAGTGGTTTTTCAACTTAAAATAACCTAAATTTGTGACAAAGAGAAATCTTGAGTTATTGGAACTACTGGTCGCTGGGAAGTGGAGTGTGAGCAGCTGGGGTAGTTTAAATAGTACAGCAATATGAAAAGTGCCATTAATATTTCCCAACTTGTAACTATCTGGGTTTTAGAGGGACCGTGAATTCCAGCTCCACTGTTGGAGTGGCCAAGTACCAGTGAGCAGCCATGGAACTCAGTGACTGTGCAGTGTTAGGTCTGAACTCTACCCGATATCCTGAGTGAGGAGTTGCTGAGAAAGTGGAACATAGTAAGTGTTTTTTTTTTTTTTTTTTTTTTTTTTGAGACGAGGTCTCACTATTTTTGCCCATGGAACTGCAGGCTCATGTTGCCCGGGGTACCACAGACTCAAGTAATCCCCAGCCTCAGCTTCCCAGGTAGCTGGGATTACAGGCATGTGCCACCACGCCCAGCTATTTTTTGGAACTAGGTCTCGCTAGGGGCCCCAGTTGGAACTCGAACCGCGATCCCTAGCCCAGGCCGCTTCATAGACTGAAGCTTACAGGCACAAGCCACTGTGCCCTGCAGTGTTTTGTTTTTGTTTTTTGTTTGTTTGTTTTGTTTTGTTTTTAAACACAGATACCTAGGTCTTCATCCCCCAGTCCTTCACCTTCCTCCCCCTCACCCCTCCCTTCCACCTCAGCAACAGAAGGCCTCTGTTGCACCCTTCCAGCGACTATAGTGGTGACTCCATCTTCAAAGCATCCTTTAATAACCAGACTTTTTCCCTCTCTAATTCTCCCTCTCCCTCTACCCTGTTGGTTAGATTTTTTTTTTCTCCCTTTTGATGCACCAAAGATTCATTTGTTTGTATTTGTGATGTCAGGTGGTCATACCCTGAGCTGGTGAACAAGGTTTTGATCTGATGTCAACTTTTGGACTCTGTCTAAAGAATTTAGTGTCTGTCTGTAACACTAATATTTACTAGCTGTGAAAACTTGCTTGGATGAATTTTTCAGTTCTCTCAGTGTTCTGGTTTCTTTGTAAAATGGACATATTAGTAAAAGCGTCACCAAGTTATTGGAAAGATAACTGAGTGAGTACAATGAAAAAGTGTGAAATGATGTCCTAACTTGGGGTAGGATTCAGAATACATTGCCACCAGACCTATTATTATTGTTATACACACACACACACACACACACACACACACACACACACGTATCTGATTTTCTCTATCTTAGGGGATTTTTTATTCTGTTTCTTTTCCCATTAAATTTGGTTGAGTGTTAGTTGAAGATCATCTGCCCTTTTACAAATTATTACCTTCATCAAGGTCAATGCTGACATGTATCAAGTCAAGTTAAGGGATTTCAGCTGAACTTTCACTTGTGCAGAGTACTTTTTTTCACACTTAAGTTCTTAGATCATTTTTACTGGCAGTAACCAGTTATTTGCTCTCCAGGATGAACCTTGCCCAAAGTCACTTCATAGTAAAGTCCTCTGCATGGTGCTTTTCAAAGGAACAAGGAAAGAACATTTCAAGTACTCAAAAAAAAAAAAAAGTATTTTAAACCATGAGTCTGATGCCATGAATGAAATACCCCACGTTAGTCACTCCTGAGGGACTTTCTGGGAACTAGGATTTTACGTGAAGGGTGTTATTATTTTCTTGAGATAGGATATCAACTTATTAACACTATGCAAAAATTGTGTTCTCTGAATAAATGTTCTTACAATTCATTTAATTAGAGGGAATGAGATATACAGGGAACGTGAAGAACATTTGAAAAGCAGTGCCAGGTCCACATTGTTGAAGGACTTCTATAGGTAACTTTGGCTAGTGAGGAGGCAGCTTCAGGGTAAACTTTGCCAGGTAGGAAGAAAGGAGAAAGAACAACAAAAACGAAAAGAATATTCTCAAGATAAACTTTGCTGTTTTTCTCCCTTTTACCTAAGGTTTCTATAGTCCCCTACCACCTGGGCTACTTGCTAGGTCAATATGAAAATGTGACAGTTCTTCATGAAATTAGATGCTACTTGATTACCCCTTTACTAAAGCAATATTAAGCAGCTACCATTTAATAGATCCTTTTGAACATTCCTCATGGAAGAGACCTATGATAGAGAAACTAATTTGAGATTCAAAATGAAAGATTAAAACAAAAAGCATAACATGTTAAGTTGCAAGAATTTAGCCAAGAGAAAAAACTTAAACTAGATTTTAATGAGTCACATCGATAACTTATAGCGCAAAACATTTATATTAGTATATGAAGCTATTGTCTGGGACATGGCTGGCAAAATTTCATGACAAAACACTAAATGGGGAATCTTCCTGTGTTCTCAGTACTAAAGAAGAAGTTGGACTAAATAATCCATAAAAATACTTCCAATTATATACGATGTCTTTTTTGCTTTTTTAAATTTTTAATTCATTTTATTGATTTGTCACAATTGTGCATTAATTGATCCCTCCTCCTCCCTCCATATCCCCCCTTTGTATCCCCCTTCCTCCTCCCTCCATATCCTCCCTCTGTATTCCCCCTTCAGTCTTTTTTGCTTTTATCCCAGTTCTACAGCCCTGCAGTCCTTTTTCTACTACTTCGAGTCACTGCCTAACCATTAACAATGAAGGAGTTAAGAAAAAGGAAAGACTGTCATAAGTATGAGACTAGAAGTATTATACTTTCATTGTTTTATAAATATTTACAGATTGTGTACCAGTGTCAGATAAACTACAAATAGACTAAATTATTAAAGCATGACTGAAGTTGAAGGGAAGTGCTATGTTTTTCTCCATAGCAAAGGACTGAAGACCTGACTAAAGAATCATAAAAAACTTCTCTCCAGAAGAACCAGCATTTGAGTTAGATCTGAAGGAGGAAGAGTATTACCAAGTGAAAGCAGGTGGGTTGACTGTAGAGTTCTGCTCCAGTGAAGCCTGTGGAATTGCCCCAAACATTGATGCCATCACGAAAACAGGATGTACCTAGGTCAAGATGACCAAGGAATTGACAACAAACTTGGGCTAAACATGATCGAGACCAAGGGAGTGCTATTGTGATAGGCTGTTTGTTTATGATGAACTCTCTTTAACTCACTGCAAAAGGGCCAGCTTGAGGTGAAATGTCAGATGGTTTTTTTGGGGGAAACATACCTACTGTTCACTCAGATCACTGGCTTTCTGACAATAAAATGTACCATATAGACTCAACACCCGTCCCTGTTTACTGGCTTCTGGCAGCATAGTAATTATAGTAATGTAGTTACAACAAACAGAAAACTACAATTTTCAGCTGTTATTTCTTTGTGATGTGATATTTTTTGAATACACATTTTGTCATTATTTCTGATCATTTTCTATCTCCCTATTTAACCTTTACACAGATTTACACAGAACCTTTTTTTTTTTTGAGAATAGGTCTCACTATTTTTGCCTGTGGAACCACAGGATCATGTTGCCCGGGGTACCACAGACTCAAGCAATCCCTAGCCTCAGCTTCCCAGTTAGCTGGGATCACAGGCGCACGCCACCACACCCAGCTATTTTTTTGGAATTAGGTCTCACTACGGGTCCCAGGTGGGACTCGAACCGCAATCCCTAGCCCCGGCCGCTTCATAGGCTGAAGATTACAGGCACGAGCCACCTTGCCCAGCTACACAGAACCTTGTTATGATCATTTTACAAATGAGAAAACCACCAGAAATTTCCAAGAATGTATAATTAATAGAAATGAAACAGCTAGGTGTTGAGTTCAGGCAGTCTTGTTTTTAGAAGTCACACTTTTAAGCACTAGACAATACTTGTTCATTTGTATAACTGCCAAAAGCTTTGCTATCTTCTAAAACTATTCTTTTCATTCTTCTTTATGAATAAGGTTCATATGATACCTTAGGTAAGAAAGATCCTCATGACAAACATGACATACCACTGAATTAACAGAAAAAATAGAGAAACTGGTAGAACACTGTAAGGATAATAGCTCCTGAGATTGCTGTTACCTCAACAAATGAGAATATGGAAGCAATTTTGTGGCCAATGAACAAAGAATACTTAAGATTCACTGCAAGCCACCATGTAATTCTAGATTCCTGAAACTGGTAGTATGAAAACAGCTCTAAGGCTGCTTTCGAGCAGGGATTAAAGTCAATCCTATACCACTAAAGTAATTACAGCAACAACACCAGAGTCTTTTTTCTGTCATTTGTTTCTCCTTTCATTATTGAATATATGGGAGATCATGTATTTCAAGTCTGTGTCACTCTTATTTGGTTTTAAATCAAATTCCATGGTGTTCTTTTGGTTGATGAGATTTTTCTAAAGTAAAACAGTTTCTTCACTTTTGTTGAGATTGAAAGAAGCAGATATTAGCTCCTCATTCGTCACCTCAATAACTCCATTGTTTATATCTTCAGCTTTCTCACTGCTTCTTACTCTGCATCTTACTCTCATAGCTGGTAACAAAGCACTTTAATTGTATATTCTATGTGCCAGTCACTATTCTAAGCACTGTACACTGATGAACTCAAAGGTACCCTATGAGTGGAGTGTGAGAGTGTGATGGTCCATATGCAGCTCTAAATTCATTATGTATTTTATATAATGTTATAAACTTACTAATTGGTTAACAGGTATTACAACAGATATTACATACTCAGAAACAAATTTCCAATTTTTCTCTCATGTTCATATTCTTCAATAGTCTATGGCGGTTCTACCGTCAAAATACATCCACAATTTAAACCTTCCCAATATTGCACCATTACATACTAGCCCAAGACATCTTCTATCTGCTCTAGTAGATTTCCCAGTCTCTTTGCATTATTCCCTTCCATCTGTTTCAACACACTCACTAGAATGAACTTTGTAAAATGTAGTCAGATCATATCATTCCTTCGTTCTAAATTCTACAGTGGCTGCCCACCTTACTCAGGGTAAAAGCCAGCGTCTAGGGAGCAAGCTACAAGGTGTTAGGTAAAGCTCTTTTATTCCTTCTCTGATTTTTCTCTTACCTTTCTGTGTAATTCACTCTGCTTCAGCACATTAGCACTTAGCAAGATACAGTTGCTCCTGTATAACTTTATATTTCCTTCTGCCTGAAATGTTCAACTACCAGAACCTGCTCAAATGTTTCTGCTTATTCCTTCCTGCCTCCCCCCCACTATTTCAAAGAACTTTTCTCTCTTCTGCATCATTAGGTATACCAGGGGAGTACCTTGCTTGTGGATTAGTCAACACTACAAAATCAGACTCTGGACAACATTCTTTGAGCAACTGGGTCAAGCCTTGACTGATGTTAAGTCTTACCCCTGAAATGTATATGGGATACTTGCGCATTTTTGAGTCTAAACAATTCTAGAAAGTCTTCAAACAACTTGGAAGGCATGTACACGAAAAACATCTTTATCAGTCGTGGATTTTTTATTTTATTTTTTTTGGGACTAGGTCTCGCTATTTTTGCCTGTGGAACCGCAGGCTCTCGTTGCCCGGGGTACCACAGACTCAACAATCCCCAGCCTCAGCTTCCCAGATAGCTGGGATGACAGGCGCGCACCACGCCCAGCTATTTTTTTGGAACTAGGTCTCGCTACGGGCCCCAGGCAGGACTCGAACCGCTATCCCTAGCCCCGGCCGCTTCATAGGCTGAAGCTTACAAGCACGAGCCACCGTGCCCGGCCATCAGTCGTGGATATTAACCATAATATATAATTGTTCATATTTTAGCGTGCTGAAATTGATGGTTAAGGAGTACTAGCGAAAAGAAAGTTGCAATTTTGTAAATAAGAGATAAAGGCTTAATCTTCCTTTTTGGAGACATTTTATATATATACACACAACAAACAGAAGAGAGAAAAAGGAAGGAGACAAAGGGTTGGAGACTGCCAGTCGTAAACTGGGAGACTTTGTGCCAAGTGCTTCATATATTTTTCTTCAAAACTCGGCATCCCCAGTGTGGAATCTTCTTCACATTTTACAAACAAAGGCTAAGTTCATCTAGCTATTAAGGACAATAGTCAGGATTTGTGACTAGGGCTGTTACTCCAGAACATATCCTCTTGCTATTTTTAGCATGCTGGGGTTGGTCTTTAAATCTTTCTACAATAAATCTTTTTGCTTATTGAGCTGAAACCAAGTGCAAAAAAGAATTCTTTTCAGTCTGCAAATGTCAAGGGTGATAATATGGAGTGTGTTTTCTAACATTAAACTTAAAATCCTACAAACCAGGCTTTGGTAAAAATATGAAAAAAAGAAGAACAATTCCATGAATATGCCTAACAAGTTAATGGGTGATAAGTCTCCAGAGACTGCAGTCTACCTATGAAGTTCCCAGTCACTCATCCTATGAAGGAAAATGAGTAAAAAATAAGTGATCATCATGTATTCTTACCAGATACAGTACAATTTTGTGTCTAGGATTATGGTTGGATTAAAAGTCTTTTTGAACTTTTAACCAGCAAGAAATTTTGAAAGTTATGTCTAAGGAATTATGATGATTATACTTTTACATGGAAGTTTAGAGTGTATCACGGCAGAAACATTTAAAGAAAAATAAGTTATTTGCTCCAAGAAAGATTAAACTGCAATAAAACATCTAACTAATTCACTGGTCAATATTATTTATTAGGTTCTGTTTGTACTTTGAACTCTGCAGAATACTGTATACAAAAAGAGTACGGTGTACTCAAACTAGTCCAGAGTCTCTGGGAATTCTTGAGAGATCCTTCTTTTGTGGGTTACCAAGCAATGCAGGAGCTATTTGAGATGGACTATATCCCAGGCACAAAGTAGTCATTTAAGTTGGTTCATCTTCATGAAACAAGGAGAATTAAAGTAATAGGGTATTCTCAACCTCATAACCAATCTACATTTAACTTTTAATATCTTCTAAATTAATCTGTCCTGCATATTATTTTTTTTGCTATTCTCTGAAAGTGCCGAAATACTTTATGTATCACTAGCACAGATAAGAGAAATGGATACTGAAAATTTCTTATAGTTCATGTGAATACATTTTTAAAGTTTTTGGTATAATTTTTGTTGGGGACAGATGCCCTGCCAAAGTTTACTATTGATAGTCTTAATAAGTTTGATATTCATTTTTCCTCTTAATGATCATTGTTCAGTTCATTTGTTGTTCAAAGTATCTTCATGTCCATTAATATTTTGTGCTATGACAACTAAATTGGTACTTTAATATTATAGCATTTTCCCCTCTGTTTATGTCTCCTTTTAGAATTTGCAATAGCAGCCAGTCTCCATTTGGGGCCACCAGTGTGACATCTTGCTTTCCTTTCACATTAACAACAAAGTTGTTCATGATGTTATATCATAGTTATAGTCCAAGAAAAAGTTTATTCAAGTTCAAATCAACCACACCTTTCAACACACATATACAGCAATGTCTGTACATGAATGGGAAAAACACTTGGCAAACAAGACTATATTACAGCTGCAAGAAGAGGAAGGATGACACATGAGGTATGAATGTTTAGTTCTGTGGCCAAGAGGGCCCGTATGCCTGTACTTCTGGACTTTTGAGGGTCCAGATTCAAGAAACACTGTTAGTATTGGTAGTCACGGCTTATTGGCTGCTGGTTCCTGGAGATTGGGTGAAATGTCTAAGATTTCTCTGAATGTACTCAGAGATGGCAATTTTCAGGAATCTAAGAAGAAAACTACTCGGTAATTTTCTTTATTCTTTATCCAATTATGGAATATATACAATTTTTGTCAGCTTATGATCTGTGCATAAATCTGGAGGGAAAGAATGAAGTAGTGTGAGGAATATTCTTTCCATGTTTAAATATAAGACTCCAAAAATATAACAACACTTTCTAATTTAATGAGAAATATTAAGTACCAACATAACATTTTGTGATTTTATTTTTCAGAAAAAAAACTTTAGGTGATTGAAAAACTGGCACATAGTTGACAGGAACTAGCTTGAAACTGAGAAATAAAATCTACTTTCATTTTAATGTTGAAGATGTGAAATAATTCAATAGATTTTGTGTAGTAACATTAGACATATATAATTAAGTTCATTGTTTCAAATATTCATTTATCAAGTTAATTAGACAGTATTATTTTTTCCAAGTCATCTAACTTAATAGATATAAACATTTGGTTAGTGTAGCTAAATAAAAATCTAATTCATGCTAATAGGCTAATGTTTATCAAGTTAAAAGCATGTTAGACTGAAACATTAATAAAAACTGTATTTGAACATTATTGCTGTGTAATTCATTAAATAATTCATTAAGGAATTCATTGAGGAGGAAGCTGGAGTGGTTGGGAAATGTAAATAAGGGGAAAATCCACCTTTTGAAGATCATAATCTAATACTTTCAAGTGGCATAACAAAGTCAATAGAATTAACTTGGTACTGCTTGAGTTTGATGAAACTGACTGCTGAAGATCAGTATCTCTGGTAACATTCAGGTCTCAACAAGAAGCAAGAGTTTTTTTTCAGCCGTTTTAAGCAAAGAACTGATTTTTTCCTGTATGTGTTCTTTATTGAACTATGTCATTCCCCTGCTCAAGTTACCTCAGTACCTTGAGACTTCAATTCTCACTTTCTAGTTTAATCTAGAAGGACTAGATTTACTTATATCACTAAAGCCCTTAGAAAAATCCCAAGACTTTGCGATTATTTTGGAAAGAATACCAAGAATAGAATATTTCTTTACTTTTAGCAATGTTATTTGATGGTGAAGGTTTGCTTCTGGATTTTTAAGAATCTTAATTATGGCTTCTTTATGTCTCAAATGTTTTCAGCCATGCAATCAGAAATCTCTCTTGACTCCTCTGCTGAACTGAGCCATACTGAGACTTTGGTTACTATACTTTTGAAGATTTGAAATTATCTATGGGATAGCTTCTTGATTCTCCGTTTGAGTTAGATGCTCCTTTCACAGGCTCTCATAGGACACGAATAATTCTATTGCACTGTATTACAACCGTTCATTAGTCTTCCCTATAGACTGATGCTCATGGATACAGCTTTTTAACAATTTAAGCAGTCATCCCCAAACACTATCATACATCTTTCACACAGTAGCTGTTTACCAAGTGTTGAGTATAAGAAAGTCAAGAAGCTTAACAAAGGCACAAAACTGGGGACTTGACTATGTTTCCTCCATATTTGAACTAAAGTTATTAAGCAGAGATAGCACCATAAGTCAAATTCTATATGGATCTCTTCTATAAAGATTTCAAATGAAATACTCAATAACAACAATTTGTCCATGTAAAGTGAGTATGCTAGTTACATGGAGTTAAAAGCTATGTGCAAGAACAGCATGTTATATTTGGATAAAATGTTCTAGTTATAAGGACTGCTGTGAGAATAATGTCACCCCGAGGAGAATGAGCAGATCAAATAATGGAACAAATGAAGTCATTAAATGATCAAATTTTGCTTTATGAGTTCACTAGTGTCATTGCACAATCATCTAGGTTCCCAGGGTTACTGTTCATTCTGAATGGACTTGCTGTGTCTTTAGCCCAATTAATTCATCTTGCAAATTCATTGCCCAGAAGTGAGTAGTGGTAAGATTGTCTTCTAATTAAATCATAGCGATGTTGATTTTTATACCCATAATCACAATAGCCCCACAGTATATTAGTACGGTTAAGAATAAAGAACTATTCATAAAATAATGACCTTAAAACTGTGAGATTTTTATTCTGCTTCTGACACTTACTGGCTATTTGCCCTTAGAACATTTTCTTAACCTCTAGGAATCAGCTTGTAAGGCTGTTATGAGGGACATATGAAACTAGCATGTGAAGAATTTATTACCTTTTAAAAGGTTAGGTTTATAGGAAAAGAAGACCTTGCACAGACACAAATAGGCAGAAAGAGTTGCTGCTGCTTAGCAGAGAAAAAGGCTTGTTAAAAGAAACAACCTACATAGTCACAAGTGGGTAGGAGAGTTGCTAGCATGTAAAGATTTAGCATAATGCCTTGGATACAGTAAGTTCTCAGTAGATATAAAGTACTAACATCATCCTGATGATGATGCGTTTACATGTTATTCCTTCTTAAATCTAGTTTGAATCCCAAGAAAAATCTACCTGAATTTAATGATTAACAGCACAAACATAAAAAATTCCTCTAAAGTACTTTCAAATATTCAATAATTAGTTCTAGCTTCAGCTTTTAGTTATATTTATAATAAAGTATGAATCTATTTTTATACATTCCATATATTTCAGAAATTTAGGTACAATGTCATGAAAAGGAAATCTGCCACCCAACCTCTTAAAATGATGCAAATACTGCCTTTTAAGACAAGAGAATACAGTGTATGTTAAATAATTCCAATAACATAAGGTGGAAAAATACTGGGTAATTATCAGTTGTAGTATTTGGATGGTTTTCATTTTCTCAGTATTTTCTGTATTTTTCAAATTTTCTATAAAAATCTTTACCTTCAAGATACTTATTTTCAGATGGTAATTGGCTTGTATTCCAAACACACACACACATGCACTCATGTAGCTTTTTTTTTTTTTTTTTTTTTCAGATTTTAGAACACCCCTTGTAAAAATGATATAAGCATAACAGGCATGTATAAAACAGGTTAGTTCAACACAAGAAACAATGTAATACATCACATTAACAGATTAAAGTAGAAAAACTACATGATCATCTCAATTGATGCTGAAAAAACATTTGACAATATCTAATATCCTTACATAATAAAATTACTCAACAAATGAAAACTAGAAGGTACACATCTCTATATAATAAAAACCATGTAAAAATAATCCACAGGAAAGGAAAACAATTTCCTTCTCATTTATATGATGTATTTAAACTTACAGTGGCAGTCATTTTACAGTATAAATAAATCAGGTATTTATGCTGTGTACCTTAAACTTACACAGTGCTGCAAGTCAATTGTATCTCACCACAAGAGAAAAAATGTTGAAAGAAGGGAAGGTAACCAGGAACCAAGACTGAAAATTCACCCGAATGTTTGATAGACAATTTAGGGACATTGAAGTATCATGAATATGGAAACCTCATGATTAAAACAATGCTTTAAGAAGTCTGCTAATACTCTGAAAGGGTTAGTTACAGGAAGGAAAGGTAACTGACAGCACAGTGACTATGTGTCCAGGTTTGCTAGGGGCAGTTGAGGCGGATATCTGATATTCTCCCAAATATTTTTTTTTTTTGAGACTAGGTCTCACTATTTTTGCCTGTGGAACCACAAGCTCACGTTGCCCAGGGTACCACGGACTCAAGTGATCCCCAGCCTCAGCTTCCCAGGTAGCTGGGATTACAGTTGCACACCACCACACCCAGCTATTTTGGGGGCCTAGGTCTTGCTGTGTTGCTCTGAGCGGACTCGAACCACGGGGCTTCAGGCGCGAACCACCACCGTGCCCAACCCAAATGTTCCTTTCTAACTCAAAATTATCCCAGTTTGGAAGAGAAATTACTAACTACTATCAGAGATGAGAGTCTGAGTAATACAGGCTAATGGCAGTGTGAATAGAAAGGAGGGTGAATAAGAGAAAATTTTTGATGTGATAGAAAAATCAACAGGTATTTAGTTCACAAGGCTGATGAGTGAAATCTTAACTGGGTAGGATGGGAAGAAAAGAAAAAGAGAAGATTAAGGAGAGAAAATGACTTTAAGCTTGGAATCTGACATACTGGCAGGATACTCAGGTTGAGCAGTGCAATAACTTACTGGAAGTGTGAGGCTGGAGGTATAGTTACCTAGATGGAAGCAAAATTGAAATAATTAAATGAGAGTGCCAAAGACTAAAGTCTTTTCCCTTCATTTCTTTGAGAAATTTTTAGTAAGAACCACATTATTTCTCCATATATGTGAAAACAAATGGTACTACTCAATGGAATTATATTAAACTTACAGAGTAAACAGAGGATGGATAATTAATCTTTTGAAGTAATTTCAATACATTTCAAACCTTAATCCATGAAAAAAATAGCAACTTTGCTAGAACTCTTTGAAAAATATACAGTGTCTTTTCAATACCAATTTGGAAGAGAACATATATATATATATATATATATATATATATATATATATATACCCAGTCATGAATTCAGATTCTTTGCCAAGATTGTGAAATGAATAGGCAGCAGAGGAAACTACAACATGTAGTTTCTTATTAATACAACCCATTTTCCCAGGTTAGCAGTAGGTCTTTCAAAGGTAAAACTGATGCCTTCTAATATGCTCACCATGGGAAGTGTTCAGAGTGGTAAACTATTTAGTAATTGCTATAAACAGTAAATGACTGACTAGAATCTAACTAGGCACCATGTTGTTAAATATTATAATGGTCTCATGTTTGTTTTTTTGTAAAAGGAATGTGAAACTGATGTCAAGAAAATGCTGCAGTTTTTTTTGAAGATGTTTAGCGAAGAATAGTCTATGTAGATGCTGAAGTTTTATCTTGCCTTCAATGATTATACAACTAAATGATTTGTCAAAGATATACTTGGAGGTTGAAGCAAAACAAAAGCCATCTTGGATGCTTTCTGAATTTCTAGAGCTTGACTTAAAGTTGAAATCTTGAACAAGCTGTAACAACTTCAAAATAACATCCCAATCTTTGGGGTGCCATCAATTTTAGTGTTCATCAATATATGGGGAAGAAAATGAACCAAAAAAACAAAAATGATCTAATGTATTCAAATATTTGAGTTAGAAAATTCAATTTATAAGTTTTAAATATAACACATGAAAATAAAAACAAGACAAAGTGTTATTTGAGGTCATTCATTGACTAGCTTCCATAAAACTTTATATAGCTTTTATTAAATAACTCAGTATTTTGGCTTATACATAAAAATCCTTGGGAAACAGAAATTTTGGGGAATTATTTTGTTTCATATAATCACGTAAAAGACAGCTACATCTTTTTTAACAGAAGGCTCAAACTATTCAGTGAATTCAAAGCTATTTTAACAAGATCATTCTGTCAGCAACTCAATACTTAGATTAATTTCCCTTGTAGTTTATATATTGACTTGTTTTCACATTTCAAATTAAGTTAACAGATACAGGATTTCTACACTTAACTATTAAAAAAATAATTTTAATAGTGAATCTGGTTATCTTTACTGAATATGAACATTATTTTTTCTTTTTCTTTTTTTCAAGAACAAGAAAGGCTTTACTAACTAGCTTAAGCTCGTGTCCAACCTCAGCCTGGCCGATCACCTAAGCGGTCCCATCAGAACATGGAGGATGGATCTTAACATTCTTAATATTAGCAAAAACTACTCTGCCAAAATCCCTCAGCAGGGCTCATTCAAATATTTACTGTATGGAAAATTAGTGCAACTTAAAATTCAGACTCACTTATTTTTTTGGGCAAGATGGCACAATGAATTAGATTTATGACCTGCTTGAAAATTATAAGTAAATAATAAAATTAGACCAATATCTAACATTATATACAAATTGGACTAAAGAATTAGATGTAATTATGCAAATCCATACAACAACAAGATAATATCACACCTCAAAGAATATTATTATCAAAAACAAAAGAAAAAAACAAGTGTTGGAGATACTTAGATAACAAAACACTTGTATAGGGTTGGTGGGAATGCAAACTGATACAGCCATAATGAAAAGCAGTGTGGATACAGCTCATGAAATAAAGATAGAAATTCCACAATTCAGTTATCCTATGTCTGGATATTTACAAATACAAAAAACAATAATATGAAGAGATATACTCACTCCCCCTTTATATTGCAGTATTGTTTGTAACAGTCAAAAGATGAAAAAGATGTAAGTACACACTGATGAGTGTTTAGATAAAGAGGTTAGACAATGGAATGCACATCAGCTATACAAAATAAAATACTGTCACTTGCAACAACACAGATGGACCTGGAGAATAAATATATATTATATATATTCTGATATATATCTATATTGATATAGGTGATAGTGGAAATTTTATTTAAGAAAGGGAAACGGAAGATCAGAAATAAAATAGAAAGGTAGAACACCATGGGGTTGGCTAAGCCCAAAGGTGGAGCAAAAAAGTTTTACCTCTAACTTATAATGGTAAAAGACAAACTGTGGATGAATTCACTCATGTGGCACAAAGAGGCAACATAAAACTAAATGAAACAAAATTTTAGCCTTTAAAATCAATTAGAAGGGAAGCGAGGTGTGTCAAATAAAAGAAGACAATGGGATGGTGCAGGGCAGAACTGGACTTCTAATGATGCATTTAATGTAATACACCCCCCCCCCAAAAGGGTCACAACGAACAAAAAAATGAGATTTTTATCAATCATATGAATTATCTTACATGTAACTATCCTGAGAACCCAATTAAATGACAGATTATGATAATGATGGAAAAAAGCTGCTGCCTAAAACTTATTTTAAATATATACAAATAGTTCAAATGTAAAATTATGGAAAAGATATGCTACATTAGCACTTACCACTAGGATACAATCACCTGAAAACCTGTTGACCTAATAAACACAGAACATACCAACCACCACCAGCAGAAATACCAAGATGAACCACACTATGATTCATAAACCAACCTCAGTTATTTATTTATTTATTTATTTATTTATTTATTTATTTATTTATTTATTTATTTATTTATTTATTTATTTGTGATATTTTTTTTGAGACTAGGTCTCACTATCTTTGCCTGTGGAACCGCAGGCTCTTGTTGCCTGGGGCACCACAGACTCAAGCAATCCCCAGCCTCAGCTTCCCAGGTAGCTGGGATTACAGGCACACGCCACCATGCTCAGCTATTTTTTTTTGGAACTAGGTCTCACTACGGGCTCCAGGTGGGACTTTTAACGGTGATCCCTAGCCCCAGCCACTTCATAGGCTGAAGCTTAAAGGCATGAGCCACTGTGCCCGGCCTCAATCTCAGTAATTTAGGTAAAGGTCCCCATTGTAGAAAGAATGCTTTTTTTGCTACAATATAACTAAGATTCTCAGAAAATTTCCAAGTAGCTATAAAATAGCATATTTGTAAATAACCCACTGGTCAAAATGAAATTATGAAGCATTTTAATCTCAATAAAAATGAAAATGAGACATAACATCAGAACTTAAAGGATACAGTTAAAAGGAGAGAACTGCCTATCACTGAATGTATATTTTAGAAAGTATAAAGAACAACCTTTAGTTGCCATGCGAATACAAGAGTACAAATTACACCCTAGTAAACAAAAAATAATTGAGATCAGAGCAGAAATCAATGACACAGAAGACATGACAAAAATCAATAAAAATTTAAAACTGGCTGAGATGACTCAAAGATGGATTCTAGCAAGATAATAAAAAAAGCACATCACTAGAAAAAAGGAATGAGTTAATATTGATAATACTATCAATATACTATAGATACTAAAGAAATATCAGTAACTTCATGCTAACTTACTAAAAACTTACACCAAATGACAACCTAAGACTAACCTAGCCTCATGTCTATTAAAAAATACTGAATTTTTAATTAACAACCTTCCCAAAAGGGAATAACAGATCCAGACAGTTTCACTAGTGAATCCTTCCAAATATTTAAGGAAAAATGCTATATGCAACATATTCCAGAATATCTGAGAATACTTACAATTTATTGTATGACATGACCCTAATCCAATATCAAAACTACAGACCAAAATGCATCAATTATGAACATTCTAAATAAAATTTTATCAAGTCAAATTTAACAAAATGCAAAGAAAATACATCATAACCAAGGAAGGTTTGCACTAGGAATTCAAAGCTGGTTTCTCCACAGTAACAATGTGAAATAAAGCCATATAAACATGTCACTAATGTGAAATATAACCACACGAACATTTCACTAGATAACAGAACATTATCTGACAAAGTCAGACATTCATCTTTTGATTAAAACAAAACCCAACTCAGTAAACTAGAAACATATTTGCTCAATATGATCCTACAAGTAACAGTATTACTTAATGGCAAAAAGTTAAATGCTTTCTACCAAAAATGACAAAGTAAAGGCTGCTTTTACAACTTCCATTCAATATCTTACTAAAGGTCCTAAACAATGCCAAAAAGCACATTTTAACCAACTTTTTCTGTAAAGCAACAGTAAATAAATCAGGTATTGTGGAGTCATTCTGGCTTTATGAGTAAATACTCAACTCTACCACTGTTATTATAAAAGCAGGCAAGATAACACATAAACAAATAGGAGTGGATTATGTTTAAATAAAACTTTATTCACAAAAACAGTCTTGCTGACTCAGCAATAATGAAAGGAAAAAGTAAAACTTATCCAGATTGGAAATCATCTGTCTTTATTCACAGATGATTATCAGACAATTGTCTATGTAAGAAGACTTGGAAATGTACAAAAATGCTAAAATAACAAGGTCACTTGTGAAATACAATCCAACTGCAAAAATCAATTTTATTTCTATATACTAGCAATGAGGTATTACAAACTGAAATTTACAATAGTATAAAAATGATTCTTGGAGAAATCTGACGAAAGATGTGTGAGACCACAAAACACTGCTGAAATTCAAGACCAAAATAAATGGAGACATTGAGATGTCTTTATAAACCTGATCTACAGATTTGACACAAACCCAATAAAAATTCCAGATGACTTTTTGGATAAAAATTGATATACTCAATTGAAAATGCACACACCAAATGCAAAGAATCTATAAATATTCAAAGCAAGTTGGTATATTAACAAAGTGTAATATATTCTTCCTGATTTCAAAACTTTATTGAAAGTTATGAAAGCATGGTACTCATGCAAATAAATAAATAAATAAATAGATAAATAAATGTTTATCCATACTTGGATTATACAAAAAATTAGCTCAAAATGGAAAATATATTTAATAAACTGACCAGATTGTTAGTAAAACATGAAACAACTGAAAATACTATTATGTTGCTGGTAGGAATACAAAATGGTACACTTTGAAAACAATGTGAAAATTTCTTAAAAGGTAAAACATATGAACCAGACATTGCACTTTCACAAATTTATCCAGAATAAGTGAGACCATATAGTCACACAAGACTTTTCATAAATACTCATAATAACTTTATTTATAAAAACCTCAAATTGTAAATAATCCCAAAGTTCATCAGTGAATGGATAAACAAATGGTTATATCCATACAAAGGAATACAATTTAGCAACAACAAAAATGCACCAACATTACATGCAAAAGGATCTCTTCCAATAATTATATTGAGTGAAATCAATAAAAGTATATATTAAGATTCTATTTATATAAAATTATAAAAATTTTAACTAATTTACGGTGTTGAGTCCTCATTTGGGGAAGGAAGGCTTATAAAGGGCATATAGAATCTTTTGGTGGAGATGCATATACAGACATATACCATATGCATATATAGACATACACCATATACATATATGTCTATATATACACAGACACACACACATATAATCTTGTAATTATGGTTTCACAGATTAAAACATATCAAACATATTGTGTTATTTAAAATGTGTATTTCATGTGTGAATTATATATTAAGGAAGCTGTTTAAAACATTCAGTGAAAGATTTAATTAAATATTTTTCTTATTTTTACCTTTAGAAATTTGATTTATTGAGCTGGGCATGGTGGTGTGTGCCTCTAAGTGGCAGCCTAGGAAGCTGCGGTGGGGACTGGGGATTGCAGTTTGAGTCTTGCCCATGGCAACGTAGCGAGACCTAGTCTCAAAAAATTAGCTGGGTGTGGTGGCACGTGCCTGTAATCCCAGCTACCTGGGAAGCTGAGGCTGAGGATTGCTTGAGCCTGTGGTACCCCAGGCAAAGTGAGCCTGCGGTTTCATGGGCAAAAATAGCGAGACCTAGTCTCAAAAAAAATTTTTTTTGGTTTATTTATACTCGTAAATACTAGTAACTCATTATAACTTACATTTTGAAAATGTATTTCATTTAAAACTATGGTGAAAGCTTCCATGTGAATGCCATAACACAGTAAATTGCAAAATACTGTTTCTCTGCATGGGAGGGTTTGTTCTCAATTTTGTAGGCAAATATGTTGACTCATTTATGTAAGTGATTAAATCAGATAAAAAAATGTAAGTGCAAGAATGAACCTGTTAGCAGTCTAAATTTGCTGTCAAATTTTCTGAAATCTTAATTAGCTTACTTTCATTTTTTCCTATGCTCATTTGTCTTGCCTCTGGACAAGTTCTGACAGTCAATTCTGTTCCTCAAACCTTCCATTATCAAAGGTAAGAGATGATAGAAAATGACAAACTTTCAAAAACTGTTAGCACCAGGCAATTCAAGAACGAGCAATGATAGTGATTCCTCACATTATACACTTAAGAATCTTACTGAAACCCTACCATTTTTTTTTTTTGTAAAAAAAAAAAAAATCTACACTTTCACATAAACTAGAATTCAAGCCTGTATATAAACCTCTTATAAACTGGAATAGGTGTTATTATTATTAACAATTATGTAAAGGTAAATAAATGACTCGCTATAAAATACTATTTGAAATGCTCACTAACTGAACTGACTATGGAAAACTTTCAATCTCTATTGTGCTCTTTTTACTCCCTGAATGAAATTTTCGGGGGTAGTGAGGGTGATGGTAAAATTTACCATTTTCTCCTCATATACTACCTAGCTTCTTTTAGATAAACTTTCCAGAAATGCTCTGGAAACTCTTCCATGGATTTACTCAAAAAACATTAAAAAAAAAACCAAAAAACCAACTGATTCAAAGGCAGTTATTTTACTGTAGCATAGTACATTTTTAACAGTACTTCCATTTTTCCAGGAAGGACTTCAGGATGATTGCTGAAACTATGGCGTATTTTGGTATGGCTGCCTTATTATCCCCAAATTCATTCCTCTGAAAACTCAAACCCAATAATCTCGAAACAGCAGTCTCTCAATAAACATTCATCTTATTTCACCACATTTCTTTTAACACTTGTGCTTATATAATCATAGTCTAGAGGGGGAAAAAGGGAAATAAAGAAATCTGGATAAGGTAGACTCAATTCATGCAATTTTGATAATTTGACAGCTGACTGAATTTAACCACCATTTCTAGTGATACTCCCCAAAGTTTGAAACATGGACAAGAGACTTTTTAAAATAGTATTACAGTTTAAATTAAAGCTTTTAACTTACTATAGTCAACATGCTCACTCGTTTATTAATCAAGTAAGACTTCTTCATATGCAGTTTTAGAATTCCTTAAGAGGTCTTTTTTTGTATGTACATGACACTAAAGGGTAAAAAGTACAATTACGTTCCTGATAGTATTATTTTCATATAGTAGCATGTTATACGATGAACATCGAAGTCTATGTCCTGTGGATAACCACCCCCCCCCCGACTTCCAAACACTGAGTTCAGGTAGATAATGTACCTGCATTGATATTTCTGTTACTGTTAATGATTCTGGCTTTTTTAAAAAATAGAATTCCAACTTTCATCCTGCAGTTTTGATTGTTTTACAGATATCATTAATCAAAAATCAGTCATGCAATAAAACCTACAAATTAAATCTTTTTCGTTATCTCTAATGCTGAGTGAGTGATTTAAAGATATTAAAAGGGATTCTCTGTCGCTAAAAATTTCCCTGAAGATAACAGAAGCTGTATAGTTGTTAAGGGATGGATGGGGTCTGCTATACCCAAGTCATTCCATATATGTAAGGGCTCTTAAAGGCTGTAATTACATAGCTGAGGTTTTACCCTTCCAAAAAGAAGATTGCTCTAGGGGGAAAAAGTGAGGCCAATCAAGTATTTAAAGAATGGTCAGAATTAGCCCAAACTGATAAATCATAATTCTTTTCAGTTCTATTTTTTTCTTGATGGTAAATAGGCTAAAGCTAATTCACGATTAATTCTTTCTCCACTTTTCAAAGTGGAAGATAGGTTTGGAGTATAAGTTAATCATTAACTTTTCTTTCTATGGTGAGTAATCAGCACAAGACTTCAAGGAATACCTAATAATTCTTAGCATACTAGAAATAAAATGATCAAGAGAGTGAATCACCAATATGGTTAATTAGCTTATATACAGGTGAAGAGGCGATAGTTGATTTACTTATACGTATCTCCACGAATTAACTATCTTAACAACGTGCTACTTCACAAAAAAAATTTAATAAAGTATTTACTTTCACTACATGTTCAATACTGAGCAAAATTTCAGGGATGGACATTTCTCTAATGAAGTGGATTCCACCTCACAATGAACTTTTCTAACTTTAAGTGAAACATATACAATGTACATCATGAAGTTATCCACACAATTGTTTCATATTTCCAACTTGAGAGGTTTCAGTTATCCAAATACTTTCACTTACACATTCTTTGAAAACTACATTTCTCTATTTACTATATAGTTATAAGCAAGATTACTCAAAATAAATACCAATTAAATATGGAAACATCCAAAAATTCTTAAAATACTTATAGCAGTAAAAGTGAAACTGATGACCTTTGTCACTGAAACACAGTTCCCCAAGATTTAAGATAAACATATAATTTAAAGGATTCACAGGTAGCAAGAAACAGTTACATGAAACTGATAAACACATATATCCTACCTAAAGATTAACTGGTATAACGTCTCTGAGAACCAAGTATAAAATAACCACTTTGCCTGAAAAATATCTAACTATTTTACACAGGACATTTTTATAAAAGCAAACAAACAAACAAAATCCTATAAAGCCAAGAAAAAAATTTCCAAAAATCTGAGCGCAAAATGACTGCAAAGTTTGCCTGCAGTTGATGAAAAAAGGCATTCCTACTGACAGTATTTCGTAGTTTAAAATTTCATAATCTTATATTGTTACATGATTTTCCCTTTCTAAAATATATATTCAAATGTATAAAGACCATGTCTTAAAAGTTAAGTCAGTGTTCACGCTGTCTATAGTGTCTACTACAAATGGCTGCTTGTGAAAAGGCACAAAAATCTTAGCAGTAAGTATTAAACCAGAGGAAAATATGAAAATACAATTTTTACTGTTTCAGGTTTGTTTCTGAAAATGTTATGAAATTTTACAGATGTTACTAAATTCTAGCAAACTATAGTTCAAATGCTGTGATTTGTATTGTAATTTTTTATTGAGAAACAAAGTGTTAACACTGCTATTACGAGTAGAATATGCAGCTAAAAATAAAAAAGACAAAAACCCAGACCACAAGATTTTGGCAATCTACTTCTCCTCTAGGATTCCTTGAGATATATTCATTGGAACGTTTGAGTTCATATACTATGATCACAGTGCGCTAAGTATCTACAAGCACTAACATAATAATCAGTCCTGAACTTAATATATATATGTATATATACGGGTAGTATGTGACCCTGAAAATTCTTACACAGAATTCACTACCCAGAATGTAAACAGAACTCATACAATAATATAGCTATCTGTATGAATGCTGAATTTTTCCACATAGTATATAAAAACCTGAGGATGGATGTAATACTTTAAATTAATGATCTGTTACACCTAAATAAATGTATGATCCTCTAAGTTTCATTACTATAATAGTCTAAATCACTACAAGTTCAAATGGACTAATTCAAATACCATAAGTATACAGTACAATAATTAGGAATTTTCTATCAGTCTATTCATGCTCACAATTCACAAAATGCATGTATTTAAAAACAGATTTTTGTAAATATGAGATCACTCTAGGCTATAATTATGTATAGGGTAAAAAACATGGGCTGAAGTTATATAGATATCAAAGAACAAAAAAAAGTCCTTACAGTTGGGGAAATGATCAATTTTATAGACTATAAGGTATTAAGTACAAAATCATAGCTCCCTTCCTGTTGGGGCTATATTTTTAGTTTCTGATTTTCTAAACCATAAAACTTCAAATGACCTTTAGTCACATAATTGAAATGAGATTACAAAGATCTACTATGCTAACAATGGCAATTACATAAAAGAGCAATTTGTAAGAAAAAAAAAACAAACTAAAGTTATATGTACATAGGTTTTAAAGAAAAGTCAAATTCAGAAGTCAGTTTCAGACTAACACAGGGTAACTGTACTATGAACAAAACATGTTGTATTTAAAATGTAAGAGTCCTAAAAGGCAAGGTGGATGAAAGCCATGCTAGATTTAAAAAATACTAGGTGTCAAAAATCATTTCTGCACCGTAATAATTTTGTTTTGACTCATATATTAAAGAAAATTTGCTTTTCAAAATCAATCTGCTGTAGTATTTTAAATTTAAACAATCGAAGCCTCAGCGTAGTTTTGTTTACATGGGTCTATCTTATTTATTTATAAAAATTAATATGCCTGTCTATATAATTTGTGGGTACAGGCACATAAAACATGTTCAACACCACTTATAGAAGTCAGGACTATCATATATACACTACATAAGGAAAGTAACAACTTAGGGTCTAAAGTAAATAGATTCTAAGAAATAATTTTTAGGAAATGATCTCAAAAATGGAATAATTGGGTTATGGATTTGGAAAGACTTAAACTCCAAGTATTTCATTATTAAACAAAGCAGTATGCAACACAAAACATTTTCACAAACTGTGGAATAAATGTTCATAGAATATAATTTTAAACTCAAGCAGTCTTTACATACAAAATATTTAAGTGTATTTTTCATTGTCAATGGGAAATAAATTTGCTGTTCATGATGTTCTACATTTGAAAAATGCCAATTAAAGTTCTAGTACTGAACAACTAGGAAGTTCCTTTCTAAAATCAACTTTGATGTTAACATCTAACATGATTTACAATATGTATTCTTAGATTTTATAATTCAGATGTACTTTAACTTTTAATACACAAAGAATTAAAATTCAGAAATTTTTAAATCATGTAACTTATCTGAGGCAGAAATGGAATTAGGGCCAAGGTCACCTGACATTTTGGTGCTACCTCACAGTTGCATTAAAAACTATTTATATCTGCAAGTAACAAAAAAAAGTAGAGTGTAAGTATTCGAGAATATATTTATGTAAGTGATTAAAAGAATTACTAAGTATTTATCTATTAAATATATTACTAGGAAATTACATACTTTTAAAATACCTCACCCTACTTTTTCATGGATCTCAAAGTCAAAGGCACTCAGCCCATACTTTCAAAAACAGAGTCATCAAATTTTAGTCTGAATTATTTTAATTTCATGAAACTCCACCATGCTTAAGTAGGACTTGACTCAACTGCAAATGACAATTATGTTGATGACATACCAATTCAAGAATTACTCTTTCATATTATATCACCTACAATCATTTTTTCAAGGTTACGAAACTCAGAGTACTGATAGCTTTCTACCTAGTTTTGTAATAAATACTGCTTGTGTCTTCTGTAATAGTTAATGATAACAGATAACTTGAAATCTTCCAATGAGAATGCTAAGAAAACATCCATAGAAAATTAAAAAAAAAAAGCCCATAATTGGATTTTAATGTATGATGGTCTTTATTTACAACTTTATTGGGAAAAAAAAAAAAAAAAAGGAAAAAAAGGTGAAATTTAAAACAATTTAACACAGGGCATTGCAGCTGATCCTGTCCAATTTCATATGAAATGTCCATCTAATTATCAAAAGATACACAATACTGAATCTCCTTTATGAAGTACAGTGTTCTTATTTTAGGCATCCTTTTAAACATATAAATGAAAAGGAAATTAAATCACTCATTAAAAACTGCATTAAATGGAGGGTATTTCATTTTAAATTTATGTTGTCCTTATATTACTCATGCCCAATGAAAATCAAAAGCTGGAAAAGCAGATACACTTCCTACTTGAGTGAACAGTAACAACAATCAATTATTTTCTGAAATGACCATTATATTTTCAATTTATCATGAACTACTCTGAACTTACTATGAGATGCAGCCAAAGTCAGAAGACAAGATGTAGGAAGAATATTTCTTTTTTGGAGGAGAGCAAGCCCTCCAGAATCAGCATGGGAAATAAACATCCTGTTGAAGAATTCTAGGTGGAAAGAAATTAGTCAATTTCAACTCATGCTGAGCTGACTTAATTTTTTCATTGGCTTGTCTGGTGTCATTCTTCTAAGTCAAGTGTGTTTAATTCTTCTTCTAGTTCATCCAAATCTTCCCCAGTGAACAGATTTTCATCAACAGGAACAGCATCAATGACTCCATTTTCCTGTCCCTCCCCTTCATTGTCTTCTTCCAAATCACTTCTTTCACCATTTTCAGCCCTACCTCCAGAAGCTTCACTTAATTTGTTTTCTAAAAATAAAAATGGAAATTAATAAGGCCTAAAAACAGGAAACACTGTTCCAATATTAATCAATAGTCAGACTGATATTATAACACCTCTTTTCCTTTTTTCCATAAGAACCTTCCCTGAAATTACTCCAGCATAAACCGATCTTTTTCTAAACTAATTTGTACCAATGACCTATCGCCAGTATAATATACCATCTTTTATTAAAGGTATTTGACTAGTTCATATATTTGAAAGCAAAATTTACCTTATACAATTTTGTGTTCCCTACATGACCTAGCAATTTTAAGTATTAAATTATTATCGAAGTATTAAATTATTTAAATTAAAAATATTTAGTTAACTGTCATATTTTGTTAGAATCAGTGATTATGAAACAAAAAGGTGTTTATAAGTACCTAGCTTTAGTTTTTGCAAAAAGTAGTTAGAATAACACTAATTGTAATGCTGTAAATAACTGAGGTTTCAGAAACATTTCACCTTGTCAACAAATTGTGAAAAATAATCTAGGGATATGCAGCTGGTTTTGTTTAGACTATAAATGATGACAACACAAAAATGCTGCCTTGTTCAATAAAATCAACATTTAAACGAAGAATTTTCAATAGCCTGATTTAGATGTTAGTTATTTCAAACATCTGTGAAAACAAAATCTTGGGTGTTATAAACTACCAAATCCCCACTTTTAAAGAAGCAAAATCAGCCTGCAGATTGCATTAAGATGATATCTTGATCACATTATCAGATATCAGGACAAGCCAGTTTATTAAGTTGTAACTTGTTTTGCTTTTAAAAATAAGGTTTTTGCTTTCTTTCTACGTTTGCCTTCATTAGTACTCTTTATTCCATTTCCACTCATCACCACTATGCCATATCTTTAGTTTTCTCTTCAATCCTTCACCCACAGAACAATCAGATACAAATTATAGTCAGCAATCCTTACCTCCAAATATATCTAGCACCGTCCCTCCAAACTAACTCTTAAACAAATTTCAAACCACACTTTCTGATATTGCTTTTCTAAACGAGTACCTTTTCATCTTTAATTTTTCCTCCTATCTCAGATCCTTTCTCTCTGGCCTACATTAAAAAAAAAAAAAAAAATTGTCCTCAGTATCCATCCCATTTTGGGACCTTTTTCTATTCAAAAATCCTGGTATTTGTAGCATGTTTTAGAACACTGTCATCCTAGGTGAATTCATTTCTTCTCAACTACCAATGCAGATGACTTTTAAAAACTATTTGCTCTGTAAATGTCTGTATAGTATTTAGACCAAGTCACCTGTGAGAAATGCATGAGGTCCTGAACTGAACCTATTAAGTACAAATCCAAATTAATTTTGTTCCCTTCATTTCTCATAATGACTGATATTCAGTCATCTACCTCTACAGCCTCCACTACTTACCACTTTTATATATGAAAAAATTACTCATTTGTTACAGTCTGAATCCTTTTTAGACAGCTTTCTAATTCTTAGAATTACATAAAAGTTAGCATACTTACCATCCTTTTCTGAAGTATATGTGCTGAATCTTTCAAGACTGGCTACAGTAATGCCTGTTTCATCTACAGCTCTTGGGATATACAGGCTTAAGTCTATGTCATTTACGCTCACCGAATCATCAACCTTTAAAAACACAGAACAGAATGGTGTGTTATGAGCAAGAACTGTTTCCATGAATCACTTGTCTTTACACCTTAATATTTAATCATAATGAGATGAAATGATTACTAATGCCAAGTTGAAAACAAAGGATCAACTATTGCCAAATTTTATTTCGTTGTCCTAACTCCCTGGCCGTAGCAATTCATATTTGAAACTTCTTCCTCTGATACCACATTTTTACTCAGTGAGCATGCTTATCATCTTTTAACTCAAGACATAAGGTATAATTTTAGAACCACACAAAAAATGAACAGTTAGCTACCTGCTGTTACTAAGTTTGTCTAAAACCAAATAAATGATTTTGCTGTTTTTTTCCTGTTCTACATTCTTTAGTGTCTCTGTCCCAAGATTTTTTTATTGGTCTAAAAAACAAAGCAAAAAACCAATGAAAAAACTTTTTTTCTCTTAGAAGGAAATAACAGTTTTTACAAGCAATGTATAAAGCACTTAACTAGACACCAAATGCTATCTTAAATTCTAAAGTGAATTATAAATAATTACACATTAAAAGTTTAAGTTTCCTATGATGTATGGTCTATCATTATGTCCATATTACAGAAGAGGGTGGAAGCCTAGAATACAGGTGATTTTCTAGTTTATAGTCCAAGCTATTCTCCCGTCAGTCTCTATTCTTGTTCTGAACCAACATATGAGAAGATGAGGTGCAAAGTTCCCTCTTACCTCATCACCACCTGTTCCTTGTATGTAACGGGTGTCATCTGCTTCCTCATCATCATCATCAACCAGTTCAGGACGAAATTCGAACACCTCACGACCACTGATCTACTCAGACACACAAATGTATTATCAAGTCAGGACAAAATTCAAAATTCTATGGTGACTGACTTTAGATAACATATGATTAAATATAAAACCTTGTTATGACCCAGAAATTATAAAATGAAAGGTATATAAAGTCTATTCATGAGAACCTGGGACATACCACTAGTGCTTTCCCTGCTTTGAAGTCTGCTTTCCTTCTTTCCATATCTTGCTCAAGTTTATCAATCTTTTCTTGTCTTTTCCTTTTTTTCCATGCAAGGAAAGATTCTAGAGTGATTTTGGTTACATTTGGCCCTAGTGCAGAACGCTGCAAAGACAAAAGAGTTAGTTTTTCTCCCTTAAAGTTGTATATAACAGCATTTAGTAATTTTCCTTTAATGCAGCTGAGTTCTTGCTTGTGACTATTTTGGAGAAATTTAGAACTAATTTTTTAATTTTACATGTCAATGAGCAAAATGAGTGTGCAGAGATAAAAATATTTCTAAAAATATTCTGAACTAGATTTGGTTCCAAAAGTGAAGGTTAGCAAAACTTGTCATGAGAAATTTTTTTGATATAATTGCTGAAAAGCAACAAATAAAAAAGTATTATGACATAACCAACTTTCTATTTGTGTCCCCCAGGAGGAACAACCACCTTCTCCTCAGGGTTAATGATCAAGTGATTCACTAAGTATTTGGTGTTAAGTTCATTATACACAAATACACTGATCTCCAGAAATAAGTGGAACAATTTACCATAGGTTACAGTAGAGATGTAGTAAAACTAAAATACAAGCAATCTTATATATATCTGATTCTCAAGTCTACATTTTTCTATTTAACATTTCCTTCTATACTAGACACCTATCAGTATTATTGAACAAATGCATGTTACCCAGGTAACAGACATTTACATTAATTCAAGACAAAGTAAAATGCATAGTTTGAAATATACTACCCCAAATCTAGTATTTCTAGTAATGTCAATGCTGCTATGTCACTCTCAATAGCTATATCTAATAATGCAGTAGCCTTTTGCACTAACCCATGAAATAAAAACTCTTTTGTGTGGAGCTACAGATGAGTAACTAAAGGTCCTTTTCAATTACTCTGCCTTATGAACAGAATGAATGTTTTGAGTTCAGGAATGATAAAACATCTAAATAAAAAGCGGCAGTGGAATCACTGTCTTCCATACATGTTAAGACGAAATGGTGAAAATACAGACATGAAATAAAACACCTAAAACTTCAAGTTCAAATCAATCTCAATCATTTTAAGAACTGATGTACTAGTATATCAATCTTATGGAAACAACTTACTTGACAAGTTAATGGCTGGTACTTCACAAGGTAACATTTGAGAAAAACACAGTATTTTCCCCTTTCCAATAGGTTATTGCCCCCAAGTGGCAAATATTAGAATTTCACATTAAGTATTGCTTTAGTTTCTTTACAGGAAGATACTAGTTACCTCTCTTTCAATTAGATCTTCTAATGAAATTTCATCTTCTTTCTCTTCTTTCTTTTTATCTTTTTTCAATACAAATCCAGGAGGAAGGGCATGTCGATACATGCAATTATCACCTCCTCCGGGGCATACCCAAAACCAGCCGTATTTATTGTTTTCAATAGCTTCAAGAAAATGTTTGCACACCTAGAGACGATATTAAACACAAGTAGTGGCTCAATGTAGTACATTTTCAAACAAATGTTTACGTATGGGAACAAGTACATTCTTATTCACACTGATCATTTATGTAGAGAGCACCTTAAGTTTAGATACCTTAAGTTTAGTATATCAAATACCTAACTCAATGATAAATTATCTTTAGAAAGATCTGTATAAAATTCCTATATTCAACATTGTTTGTAATTCTGAATTACACAAAAAGGATTTGCCACAGGTTAGCCTTTGAAACGGAATACCAAAGTTGGATTTTTTAAATAAGAGAAAACAGATATAGCTATAAAAACAAATGCTGTTATAAAAACAAACATTATTTTGGTTTGGTCTTTTATGAAAACTGCTAACATGTAGTGATGACACATATGCTACTTGAATTATATGACATTATAAGGCAGTTTCTTATATCCAAGAAGAAAAGAGATGCATATAAAGAAAACAAAAGATAGTGAACCTCCATGATGTTAATGAATGGGTACAAGATGCAACTGTATTGAAGCTTCAGGTAATAAACTTTGCAAGTAAGGAAAAGTACAAAATTATCTTACTCCCCTATACAAAAGATAAGTGGAACTAGTATTTAGATTTTTTCTGGCATAGTAAGGTTTTTCACTGAAACTGTAGTACATGAAAGCAAGATCTAAGAAATAAAGATACCAATTTCTAGAAGTACATTTTTTAAAATATTAGAAGTGCTACCTACAAAAACTCACTTGGCAAAATTTCTGTGATTTAAGATGTCTCCCTACCATTAAAACAGAAATTAAGTCATTTAGTCTAATAGTTTTTTTCTTTCATTCATTCTGCACAAAAAATATTCTCATTTGAATGTATTCTCATTCTCACCTGACAACTCAGGTTTCGGAGAATGGGACTAGAAGCACTTTAGCTACATGGCTTTCAAAGGATATTTCTGAACAAAAACCAAAAACCTAATTTCATATACCTTACACTTGTAAATTTCATAAACAAAGCTTGATGTATCTTATCTTCTGAAAAGATTCAGGAGAAAATGGCAAATACCTTGCCATACAATTCTCTCTAATGATAAATATCACAGCGACTCAATTCAAGAAAAGGACATACTATTTGAGTTTTTGGTTTTTTCTTTTCCGCCTCACCGTGCTTCTTGTTCACTACTTCCTCCAGTTTTTTCTCATCCCAATTATCCATAGTATCTAAGTTAAAAAGAGATATGAAAATTAAGTAATGTAATTTTATCTATAGTCATTTACTGTTCCCAAACAAACTACAAATCTCATTAGGGGATATTATAAATCTCAAGACCTGGGTATTCTTTAAAACACCCACAGATAGATAAATAAATATTGTCGTGAGTTTTTTCACAGAAATTCTAACTAGTTTAGACAAATAAGAAAGTATTGGAAAAAAGAATAAGAGAACAAATCTAAGGTATAAGTCATTGGTTTCTAAGCATTTCATTTATTTAGTAGAAGGGCATAATGTAAGTAAATTCAGATTTTATAAAAAATTATTCTTCACATAGTCCTTCCAAGACTGAAACATTTTTCAAGCTACTGATTATTTTAGTTGTAACAAGTTGAAACAAGTATTACTTTTAAGAGAATGTTCTTAAAAGTACCTTTTTCAAGTTCTTCATCTCTTGCATCAATGTAAACGCTCCGTTTTTCACACTTTCTCTCCAGAGTCAAGTCATGAGAGAACTTACACTTATCCCCTTTAGTACATTGTCCTTGTTTGAAGAATGCGCACACCACAGATTTGGGATCTGCACCTATGTCAAACAGCATATGGTACTTGCATTACAATTTGCCACACCATGAAATATATAGCTTCTATCTGAGATAAAAGTATCTTTGATGAAATTGTTAATTTCCATTCAGTGATTTGGGAGGGAAGTACCATTAATAGAAGACTTATAAGACATGCCATCAAAGTTCTTTCTATAGCGCTTAATGTTTGTTTTCGTTCACTCTTACCAAAAAAGTGGACAGGGACCAGAAACCAAATAAGAATAAGTTATTCCATAGTTACTTTTCAATGAGTCAGGAGGTCAAAGAGAAATATAAATAGAGGTATACTTCGGATATTACAAAACAACTTGCACTCATTGTTTAATTTCGCTTAAATTAGGGGTTTTATTAATTGAATTAAATAGCTGGAGTAATAGTTACACACATATAGAGGAACCATAAGAAAGTTATTGATACATTTCTGACAAAAGGAATATTTTAGCCACAGCAAAGTCAACAGGCTTATAACGAGAAAATAGATGAAAAGAAATAAACTTTTAAATATAACCTATATTTACAAAAAACAACACTGAAATTTAAAGCTTACCTTTACTTATTTTTTGAGCAGCAACAACAGGTTTGAACAGCTCATTTAGCTCTTGTAATTCTTTCTTCTTATCATCTTTCTTCAATTTCTTTTCAGCTTCACTTTGTGCTACCTATAACATGTAAATATGATTTCATAAATAAAATTGCTCTCACCACTATATACAAAATATGGTAATATATAACAAACACAACAAATAAATTTACATATTTTCATGTATACAGTCCTTACACCTCTGAGCAGTGTTACAGTGGCCTTTTAATATTAAAGACTGTGATTCAACTATTGAATAAGAGTGCTAAATTTATAAAGATTAAAAATTTATCAAATAAATTTATCAAAAAACCCCCCAAAAAACAAACAAACAAAAAAAAAACAACACAGGTGAGGGACCAGATAAAAATCCAGCCCTCAAGCCTGAGCTGGGCACAGCAGATGGACAATTGAGAAAACCAGTATACGCGAGACAGGAGAAACAACTATGTGCTCACACTTACGTGCTCACCGGGCCTGGAAAACCCAAGACCTCATTTCAGAAATGCCTCTTAGGAAAGCAAGGCACCCCTCCCCACACTAGAGGAGAGGAAAGGAAGGCCAAAGAGTGGGGGCACTGGCCCCACAGCAAGCTAAGTCAGAGGAGATGATCCACAACAGCCATTCACAGATGCCTGTATCCACAGAGAAACTTCTTCACTGACACTCTAAGGGTGAGACTCCCTAATCTGATGCCAGAACCATAAGGTAAAGAAACGAGCAAAATAACAGAGATGGGATTGGAGAAGATAGCCTCCAAAGAGAAAGCACAGACAGACCACAAATAAACACAGACTGGCTGCCCAACGCAAACTTAAGACTGAAAACCTACTATCAAGGCTCACCTGGTTCCAAGAACACAGTCCCTCACCAAATGAAAGAACACTGCCACAAGAAAGAAAGAGACTAATGGACTTAACACAGACTAGCAAACAACAAAGAGTGGGGTATGAGAAAATGGAGGTGGCACTTGAGGGGGGGAAGGGAGAGTACCCCAAAAACCATTTTCCAAGATTGTGATTTATTTAAAGGATAAAAATAAATAAAACTTAAAAAAAAAAAAAAAACTACAATAAATAGTACCACACCAGTCTGAAAGCATGTTCAAATGGTTCTCAATTGGGATTTTCTTTTTGTGACAACACCACATTCCCAGAAACACATGGGTACATTTTGAAGAAATGCAAACTTCCTGAAATGTGCAGTCCCATAAAATAAGTAACTGTACTACTTAAAATACTTACAATAATCTCATGGAAAAAACACTGGGTGAGGTCACTGTGGGAGATCAAAACCAAACAAACATGACACGTGACAAAGTTCCAGGCATACAATTTACATACCTAATATTACTAGAAGATTCATCCAAACATTTATATGACAGGTCCTATGATAGATGACAGGAAATATAAAGATGAAAAGATAAAGATGCTTACTTATAATTTAGAATCAAGTGGATATGACAACACCTATAAAATTATATATGGTGCTCTGAGAACAAGGAATATGCCTTGAAAATTAGATTAAGTTAAACCTTATGAATTCTTTTGATGGGCAAGAAAAATACTGCAGAGAGATAGTAGATGCAAAAATATAGGAACTAGAAGGAATAAGGTATGAGAAACACTAATGAGAAGTTTAAGCTAAATTAGTCGTGAAAGGATAAGACGCAAAGGTTTAAAGTCAATCAATGACACAATCAAGTTGTATTTTATAAGATTCAAAATAGTAACTTAGGGTCAACTAGGAGGAGTCCAAGAATGATGGCAAGAAAAACTAGGAGGTTATTACAATTGCTGTAGGCAAGAAAACACAATAGCTTAAAACATTAAAAGCAAGGATGGAGAAAAGGTGAGAGAAGAGAGTTCTCTAAGTACAAGTGATAGGACCAAGAAACACAATATGAAATATGAGAGGAAGGAGTTTAAGATTATCATATAGATTGCTATTTTGCTTCTGCATCTTTTCATGTGCTATTAAACAAGACAGGAAAGACAGGAGGAACAGGTTTCAGGGTAAGAGAGAGAGATAAATTCAGTGTTGAAAATACAAGTATGTGAGATACTATAAAGAAAACAGCTAGACATGGATCTTAGGTTCCTGGTTTGAGGCAAAGATTTTAGAAAGAGCTGCTTACATGGACTAACTGGTTAAAACTTTGAATGTATATGAAATTACTCAAGGATAGTATAACAAAGTGACAAGAGCAGAAGACAGTTCCCTGAAGATAACAATATTAAATGAGCAACAAAACCTTAAAAAAAAAAAATCATCAAAGGGATCAAGAAAATAGGTAGATATTCAGGACAAATAAGTATTCAACAAAGAACAAATTTTAGGAAGGAAATGGCTAAATGTTTTAACAACATTAAAAACATCCCCAAATCCTAATTTTGACTACGTGATAGATGTATTTTAAAAGAAAAATAGGAAAATATTTCTTAAAAGACAATATTTAAGTCAATTTATTTGTTTACTTACCCCCCCCCCGCCGACTCCCACAACATCCATTTATTTTTATTCAAAGTGTCCTCTCTGCTCATCTCTAATGTGTGTCTCAGAGCAAGAACACAACGAAGGGTCACAAACTACCTTCGTAAGTATTTATAAATTAGAATCAAACTAGTGTCGAATAAAGTATGGCTTATACTCTCACCTGATAAATACAACTTTTGACTTAGAAAGACAGGTTCATATTAAAAATACTCAGGGTTCCTCTGAGTTCTACACTAGGACATGGCAGTGAAAAAAGTCAATCCTTAACTCCTTCTCTTCTCACATTCCACTAGCATGTAAACAGGTAGAAACTGTCAGGGAGGACATACTATGGATCCAAGTTCTGTCCACATTCCTAGTACACATCTCCCCTGTAACCATCTCAGGCATACTGAGGTATACTGCCTGAGCACTATACCCTACAGTGGACACCAAGTGGCATGAACTTTGTAGGTCCTGTGCTGCTATGAGGGGTGGTGTACACTCTAGATGTCAGTCTTTGGTTTCACCAACTCCTTGCCTGGAGAACAGAATTAGTGCTCTTATCACAGTACCTAGAATGGGACATCTCTTATCTGGCTCTAATAGCAGGATATTTGCTCATTTCCTATGTTAAATATCTCATGTTTCCAGATAAAAGCCAAGTATCCATGAAACTATCAAAAATATTTGTGTACATTCAAACCTAACTACCATCACAGATTTTATGGATTTCTCAGGTCTCTGGAATCTGAAGTTACCAATCAATACCATTCCCTCTTGAAGAAAAAAATAGTAAAAGTGGGAACAACTGAAAAAGGCAATGAAGGAAGGAAGTAAATTCTAGTCACAAATCTGTATTATGTAGAAAGACGTTATTTTCTCATCACACCACTATAGTAACCCTAAAAGGGCAATGCCCTTGTTAATGAACAAAATAATTTCAATAGTCATATGGAAGAACAATTTCCATATTTTACCAATAGCCAACAAAGAATATGTTACTAAGTCATGACAATTAAAATCAACTTAATACTGGTTTGGGCAGACAATAAATAGATAAGAAAATAGAATTTAGAAGTAGATGCTATCTATTTGAGACTTTAATATATTTTACTTCAGGGGGATATAAATGGTGACATAACTAGAGATTCATTTGAAATAAACATGACAGAAAATTAATTTACATGACAAATTAGACTATAAAAATAAAATAGCAAAAAAACCCTCAGGGATTAGCAGACAAGGAAGAGCCTTCAATCACATAGTAAAGCTAGACATTTTTGACAACACAAAACTAAAAAAATTATTGCCTTTTTTTTGGGGGGGGGGGTAATGTGGGGGATAGAAGCAAATTTATTGACAAAAAGGAAAGGAATTGAAAGAATGAGAGAAAATAGAACAGGAGGATAACCTGAGTTGGCCAGGCTCAGGAAGGGTTAGGGATATGCTAAAGACTGTCCAAAGGAGAGACTATCCAAAAACAAGAAGTTATTGTATAGCAAAATATAACATCACCAAATTTCTATGACAAAGGCTATTCTCTTTCATTAACTCACAAGAAAAATAGAAACGATCAAAAAAAAAAGTGAAACAATTTTGTAAGGCAAATCAGAAGTAAACTCAATTAGTCAACAAGCATATGAAAAGATACTCAAATTCACTAGCTGTAAGGAAAACAGTAAAAATGAGATGCTACTTTAGATTTACTAGATTAGAAAATATAAAGATCTTTAGTACCCACAACTCATGCACTCTAAAGGAATATGTAAAGTATGATCATCTGAACACAGGAATATTTCTTACAGAATTGTTCTTCCATAGATCTGAAGCATCTACGGGGGAAGGGTAAATGTAGGGTGAAGATAGGAGAGAGCAAAATTGACTATGGTGGAGGATTATGGGTATGGGTTTAGTGGCAGGAGATAAGATTACAATACCTGAGGGGAGAATCCTATACTTTAGATATTAACAAGGATGTAAAACAATGGCACTCCATTAAAAAAAAAAAAAAAAAGATTGCTACCAGTGTCAGAAAATTGGAGTCAAAGTGATCAGTTATGAACTGAATGGATGTAATACATCTACACTGTAGAATAGTAAGCAAACATTAGAGGAAATCAGGACTTCAGCAAATAGATTGGAAGAGTATCTGTGATATTGCTTAATAACAAAGATATGGAACAGTTTATGAGCAGGATTAAACTTTGAAATACAATTACCTCATCAAATGTTTTTGTCTATATAACATGCTATATATTACATCCATAAGAAATAAATACAGAAATTTAAGTTATTTACCTGACGTGGATTTTGCTGACCAAATTTAACTTGATGAGTAACAGCCTTGATAAACTTCTGTTGCTTTGCTCCTTTTTTATTCTTGAGACCAAAAGTTTTGTCCTGAAAGAGAAAGAATATAGAAATATCTTCGTAATTTATTCTATTTCATCTATTTTGCAATCATATCTAAATATCATTCCTATTTATCAGTAAAAAATTTGTTCTTGTGCAGTACACAGGTAGTCAAACACTAAAATATCAAATCAAGGCAACCTACAATCTCGAAACATCACCCAAGATTTTTTATAATTCAATACATAGTTATCTTTAATCTGTTATTCTAAGTTACTTTTTCCAGAGTGTGGCTGGAATATCAGTTCTACAGGAGGGATGGGCAGATGTGTTGTAACAGGTAAGTTAAGAAAAATGCTTGGTGAACACGATTTTAATTTCTAAGCATATGGTATTTTCGCGCATTCAACAGAGGGGTACCATATATGCAGCAATTCTGTAATTTGTATTCCCTCACTATGTATTTTTTCCAGAGTTATCTAAAAGACTATGTAATGTAGAACACACTTTGGGAAATACTTCATAAGAAAGTATATTTAAGTTTTGGATTGACTTTTTGTGTAGTAGTTATTCACCCCAAATAATCATAGAACTCAAGCTACTAAAATGTATACATTCCTAGTTAATGCTAAAATGGAAATATTAAAATTGAGGCACATTTAACTAAAAAGTAATACTATATTTAAATATGGAATATAATTACTATTGTACTTTAAGATAATTAATTGCAATTATATTAAAATTTAATATAATATTAAGCATTTATGGAATGCTCAATAGGTGCAAAGTACTAATGATGCTTTGGTTATTTATACACATTTACTATAATATAGATATTTAATAAGGATGCAGTATAAAAGCATTCAGAAACCTTTGCAAAATTGTGTGTGTTTGGGGGGCAACAGTGGGCTGTATAGTGTTCCCCCTATTTATGTCTATCATCTACCTCAGAATGTGACTTTATTCAGAAACAGGTCTTTGCAAGTAAGTTCAGATTGCAATGGATTAAATCCAAGGG
Organism: Uropsilus gracilis; assembly: GCA_004024945.1. Classification (NCBI taxonomy): domain Eukaryota; kingdom Metazoa; phylum Chordata; class Mammalia; order Eulipotyphla; family Talpidae; genus Uropsilus; species Uropsilus gracilis. Next base: position 112,844 of record PVHY01002023.1, read on the forward strand.
CTGGTATCTTTGCAAGAGGGCACAGAGAGAAGGCAATGTGAAGACAGGCACACAGGTTGGAGCAACACAAATCTAAACCAAGAAATTCAAAGGACTACCAGAAGTCACAGGAAACCAGTCATAGGAAACCAGAAAAAAGCACGGATGAATTCTCCCCTAGAGCCTTTAGAACCCGACCCTGCCTACAAATCTGTGAAAGAATAAATTTCTGTTGTACCAGTTTGTGGTAATTTGTCAAAGCAGACATAGGACACAGAAGTCATAACCAGTGAGCTTCAACCTTTGGTGAACAGATGGCAAAGCTGTCTAGAAACCACTCAAAATTGGTGTGTCCACCCCTCACTCTCACCCCGCTTTTGTTTCTCTGGAAAAAGTCTCTATAATGCAATAAGCCTAGGTTCAGTACTGGGAGCACAAGAGGGAGAATGCACACTTATTAACCACTTCACAATCACAGTTTAACCAACCCTTTGTGTCATGAGTTCCAGAAGCAGAGAGGTCTCTTGATTTGTTTTTTTTTCCCCCTCTCCTGTTATTTGCAGCTAATTATGAGGTGAGTGGTTATAGGTAATAACTATTACATCTAGACTTTTAACCACAAGTTTTCAGCCTTTTACCTCTTGTACTACTTACTGCATGATATTGTTGGATTTTTCCAGAATTTTGCAGAGCAAATCTATTGTTCCTCAATGATACTCATAGCTGAGTACTAAGGTTTGACTGCTTTGTGGTAAGCCAGTTACCAATTCATTCATCCATTATCAAAATTTTATCTGTTGAGGTTCAAAACTGTGGATGTTTCCTAACATCAAGATAGAGTTTGTAATACTTTCTCATTCTCCTTTTGGGTTTCAGAAAAGGAGAGACAAAACAGCCTTTACTTCTGAAAGTAACTTGGTCCCTCTGCAGATATCCAACAAAGTAAGTGACTATGTTAACGTCTTTATGTGGTATCATTTCTAAGGACTGGGACAGGGAAATAGATACGAAAGACCTGTGGATGGACTGGAAACAGAAACCTGTATGGACACAATTTAAAAACATGTAACACAACTAGAGCCATCTCAAAAACTAGTAAAATCGATCTTTTAATGTTAAGACTGCAAAGTTCAAAAGATTTAGTTCTAAAAGATTTTATTTCTTACTGGTAAATATTTGCTCAACTACATCCACTCATACACCAAAATTTCATTTTCCCGTACTTACATGTCTACTTTAATATTATAAAATCCTGTTGCGTTTTAATACTTTATGAGTATAAAAAACAGCAGTAATAGACTGTAGCAAGTTGAAATTCCCTGCACTGTTTTTTAAATGGCTGGCCTTTCTGGTTTTCATAAGGAATTTAACACTCAATCCAATTAGAAGAAAAGATGATCAAAGACAATGTGATACACACAGCGAAGATCACAGTCCAGTAACCAGATGTGAAAGCCCTACTTTCCTTTTACAAGTGAGCTCTCATGAGGTGGAGGGAAAACTCCAGATAAAAATATCAAGATCAAAGTACAACAGCATCTACATATACTTTACAAGAAAAGAAAAAAACAAAGGCCCAACCCATGTCCTACTTTACTACAGAGAAGAAACAAAACTAATAAACAAGTTCAACTAGCAAGGCAGATATGAAAAAGTCCTCTAAGGGGCCAGTGAGGAAAGAAATTACTCATGACAGCAGCTTCTGGTAGAGGTGTTCAGATACCAGGAAAACAGTTTTTCAGGTTTAATCACACTGCTTTAGCACATAATTAACCAGCTTAAAAGAGATAATAAATTGTATTTCAGAAGTCTCTAGATTGGAGCTCAGCAATTTTTTTTCCTAAAAGGGAGAAACATTTATCTAGTATTCACTAAAATAAACTCCTAAATATAAACTTTACTGAATCCTTTTAACAATCCTATGATATACTAGTATCTCTTTCTAGAAATATGGACATTGATACTCATAAATGTCCAACAATTCTTTTGAAGTAACTCTGCTAACAAGACAGGCTGTATAGTGTCATGAGTATACACTACAGAATCAGTTTTTATACCAAAAAAAGAGTATTTATTTATTCATCACATCTACCCATACACCAAAATTTCACTTTCCCCTACTTAAATGTCTAGTTTGTTTTAATATTACAAAATTCTATGAGATTTTTTATATTCAGTTTTCTTTGCTCAATTTTCTTATTTGTAAAGTGAGTCTCACTTAAACTTAGGATTGTTGTGAAAGAGCTGTGTATACTCATTATTTAGGGCTCCCCTCAAAAACAGAGAATTGTATCAGGCACATAACTATTTAAATGATTCTGAATCAAGGTATATTTGACTCCAAGCAAAATCCTTCTTGACACCATGAAAAAACTACTTCCTTGGGAATTGTAATTTGGTTTTTGTGTGCTGGTTGGCACACAAAATCATCCTAAATATAGCACTGTATTGTGGGATACCATCAGCACATCTTGAAAATGGGATAGCTTGTAATTTACAGTATTTCAAAACGGTTTCTTCTATTTTCCTTCAGTTTAGAACAGACTTTTCCTAAAAAAATAACTTGAATTTGAATTTGGGAGTAGGGAATATGAGGTGGAAAGACAAGAGAGAACACTGAACCCCAAATCATGACTAAAGTAAAACTAGGACAATAGTGGTCTCCATTGGATAAAAAGGTCCCATAGACTAGATCATAAAGGAAGCGTTTCAGAATTAGGAATCTGAATCCAAAGGAATATAGAGGTCAGACAGTAATTCTCAGAAAAGGATGGTTCCTGAGTGTCCAAGAGTCATAACACAAGAGAATTCCAGACATCACTTAACATTGACACTGGAAGTCTACCCAAAGAACACACAAAAAAACACTAAGAAATCCACAAGTCCTATGTTTACTGTAGTGCTACTTACCACTTCCAAGATAAGGAAGCAACCTAAACGCCCCAAAACATGCACAGTGGAATCCTACTCAACAATCAAAAAAGACTTGTGGCAACAAGGATGGAGCTGGAAGTGATTATGTTCAAAGGAAAGAGAACAGAGCATCCAAGTGAGGGGGAGGGATGAAAACAGGAGGAAGAGTACCCTGGACCATGACTAAGGCTATCAGAAGGGGGAGTGTGGTGGGGTGGGAGCAAAGGGGTCCAATGGAGGATTACTGGGGTTTTAGTGGTGGGTGTGGTGAAATATATCTGTAAAATCATAAAACTATAAACCTTTAAGACACACTGATGTAAATCAACATTACCTCAGTAAACACAACTTCACAAAAATAATATTTGCTCTAGGAAATAAAAACAAACTGACCCTTTATTCCCTGCCCTTGACCATTCCTAAGTAACTCTGCTGTCTTTTTTCCAGCTCATCTCCATTCCGTAGATTAGGTGTTTGAAAAAAGGAAGGGGTGGGAATGCAGATCAATGCAGAATAGTGTTCCAGAATAATGGGGGGTGGGGGGGGTCAATTTCTTGAGACATTAAGGTAAACAAAAGTTAGCACTGCTGTACCTCAATAACCTCCCAGAAACGCACTACTATTGTTGTCCAACGAGGCAAAAGATTTTCTGTGCAGTTTTTTTCCCCACTTAAAGTATTATTGGATTTGCCACCAATTTGCATAACTATATAAATTTGGGGATCAAAATTTCACAGCTCCATAAGTACATCTCACAAATCCTCCACCAACTATCTATGCCAAACTCTATCACCTTCTCTCTCATCTCCTCTCCCCTAACTCCTATGCCCTCTAGTAAACGGTATATTTTTTCATAGAGTCTAAGGATTGTTATAATGCTAGTTTGCTTATTTATTCTACAAATGAGCAAGAGCATTTGGGAACTGTCATTAACTGACTTATTTCACTTAGTGTCAGTCTCCAAGTACATCAATTTTGTCCCAAATGGAACTATTTCATCTTCTTAAACACCCAATTATTCCACTGAATATATTTTTCTGTTTCTTTGTCTTTAACCTAGCTGACTGATGATCACCTTCACGGGTTCCTTTATTTAGCTATTGTGAATAATGCTGGTATACACACAGTTGTATATCTCTTTTTATATCAGTGTTTTCACATTCTTTGGGTAAAATACCTGGCAGTGAAATAGTAGGATCACGTGGTATTTCAATTTTTACTTTTTTTTTTTAAAAAAAGAATTTCATATTTTCCAAAGAGGTTGCACCAAATTATATTCCAATCAACAATGGATGAGTGTTCCTTGCCCTCTATGTTCTTGCCAACATGCTATTTCCAGTATTTTTGATAGAGGTCATTTTCACAGAAATGAGGGGATCTTATTGAAGTTTTTATTTACTTATTTACAGTTTTCTTATTAAAAGTGATGGTTAGCATTTTTTCATGTGCCCATGGGCTACCTGACTGTCTTCTTTGGAGAAGTTTGTCTGCCTTTTCCTGCAGCTCTTTACTCCACCTTCAAGTCATCAACAGTTAACCTTAGTAAGTTTTTCATGGCAACCAAAAATTTCTCTTTGCGTTATAGACCTGGACTCTTATCTATTGGGCTTTATTGACTGCTTCCTTGCTGCTACAAGTTCTTAGATAGGCACACTTCATTATTCTTTCCTTTAAGCCAGAAAATTTCCCCCTTTTCATAATTGACCTTTTATTTTTCACAGCTGACTTCAGTTTCTGCTATTGGAGAGAACTGTGTGAATAGCTAAAAGAACCACCACCCTTTCTGATACTCATTTCAGAAAAACACATATGAATTAAATGAATTCATGGAACTGTAAAGATAAAACACAGGTACTATAAGGATATATTTCAAGTGACAGGAAGTGAGCACTGTATAGACAATGCATGTTAGTCTGGCTATATTCCCTAAACAGTTATTGTAATATCAATAAATAATCATGGTCATTTATTGCCTATATTACAAACTATATCTCAGATACTTTACACGTGTCCTCTCATTTAAACTCATGCTCTGTAACACAGAATTAACTTCATTTTGCTGACGAGAAACTGTGATTCAGATAGGTCATGAAATGATAGTTTGAAATTTTAACTTAAAACACCGGATGATTCAAACCGTACCTGACTCCAAAGCAGGTGCTTCCTTTATTATGTTGCCTCTTTTAATTTCCTTTCTCTAGTGTTTCTAAAAGTTACAAGTTGTTATTTTCTTTAGTGAGCACCAATGAAGGTTCAGGGGAAACAACAGAGATATAGAAGAGGGAACAAATAGATAGGACAACTACTTAGAATTTTCTGTCATTTTCCTATAAAATTTCTCCATGTGAACTTGTCTCTGAAATATACATTAGGCATTACATGTCAAAACAGAGTATAAAGAAATAGTTAATAGATTATAAAGGAAAATTATGATTGTCTTAAAGATCAATAACTTATGAATCAGGTTGCAATTATATTCATTATGACTGTCACAGCAGATATTTTACTTCCACTTTTAAATACTTTGGTAATAATTACTCTTTAAAGTAATAGAAATTATGAAAGTCTATATAAAAACTGAGACGATGATAAATGAAGCCGTAATATGCCTATCATTTTCAGGTGATGGATACTATGAATAACTTTCACGGAAGTTTCATAAAACAAAAATGCCAGCCCTACCAATTAAAAAGGAAAACAAATAGTTCTAACAGTTTAAGCTTACTAATACTTTAAATTGTCATGCAATATTTGTTTTGAGGGGAGTTTTACGTTGCATCTTGGTCTACCATGTTAATTCAATCTCAGTAAAGGACACTGACAAGTGAAATGCCATCCCTAAAATATCCCGTGGTTTACATAGCCTTCAATGCCATCAGACTACCTACCACTCCCAGAGATCTACCTAAGTAACAGCAGTATAGATTACTCAAAAAAGTGACATCAGATACAAAAGTGATGGTACTAACCATCAGATACAAAAGTGATGGTACTAACCATTCTTTTTGAGAAAAAAAATCTCTGAATATGCCACTTCTTGACAGTTCTAAATAACACAAATTGGCAATAATAAGGATTTCTCAGAGTTGGAATTTGGTCAACTATAACCATACAATATAACCTATTATAAGCACATTTAACCTAGCACTGCAAAAATTAGTGAAACTTGACCAAAACAAGCTCTAATTAGGTCTACACAAAGAAACCCTGAGGACTTTAATTGCTATTTTTCAAGGCTGTGTATATTAAGAGCAATGATTAGTTAAAAAACATCATTTCAAAATAAGCAACAGGCATTTGGGTCCTGTTCTCAAAAGAAGTAACTACTTCACAAAAGGTGGTCTAACTTATTCAGATAAGCATATGCAGGAACAAGTCAGTGCATTTTCCAATTATAGCTAAAGCTCACAAGGAACTATTTAACTCTGAGAAGGATTAATGGCAAGAACTGAGGGAAGGAGTATCCTGTTGCTATATGACAGGCATTTGTAATTTCAAATACCATTCATTCTTTTCAGGAAACTAATTGATATACAGGTATTCGAAATAAACAGAAAACATTTAAGGTAAATGGCGAGCCTCAGGTTCGACGCACTAAAATATAGCCTCATGTATCTCATAGTGGAACAAGGCACTTCACACAACTAGTGACATTGTAATCTAATCTCTCGGAAACTGCTGTTGTATTCAATTCAAAATACATGCATCAAGCTCTACGGTACAAGACGATGGGCTGCGAAACGAAGAACTCGCCACCTCGGAAGGAACTTTTTAAAGCACATTAGCGACGCACTGGTTCGAAATAACTACTGATCCTTGGTGAGAGGTAAAGAAAAAAGCAGCACAAAGGCTGGTGATGAGTCGGTCTTCGAGAAAGACTTTGGCCTCAGCCCATTCAGTTTTGTTTTTATTTAAAAAAAAAAAAACCACTGTCTAGAAAACTCTTCAATTCTGAGGACTAGTGAAGGGCGAAACGGGGGGTCGTTCCACACCAGGGCAGTGAGGGCCGGCGTGCGGGCGGAGACGCGAAGGCTGGGTGTGGGGGCGCCAGCAGCGTCACTATCGCGATGAGGGCCGGCGTCACCGTCGGACAGAAGGGGCCATGGGCTCCACACAGCCAAAGGGAGGGACACGTGGCCCCAGGAGACACGAGCCGGAGCTCGGGAGCCAGGAACCAGGAGGCTGCTAGCCGAGGGCTCGCGGCGTCAGTGGGGGAGGGGGTGGGTACTCACTTCGATAATCTTCTCCTTCTTTTTCTGCTCCGCCTTTTTGCTGCCCCCGGCCTGAGCCTGTTTCTTGGGGGGCATTGCGGAGACAGGTGGCACCGGCCAGGCTTAAGCGCAGCTGGACACCGTCAGGGGATCTGGCCCCTGGCAGGAGGTGCAGTAAGGCGCGGGCCGCCGTCGCCGCCGCACCAAAGGAAAGCTGGTCGCTCACTCGCCGCCGAAACGCGGCCTTTGCGACAGGTCGCTGTCGCAGAGCATTGTGGGTAGCGAGGAGCCGGCGCCCGGAAGCGGAGCTGCGCGTGCGCGTGTGCCGCGGCCAGCCGGGAGGGGGCAGGGACGGGACGTGGGAAAATGACTACGCGTCACTCGTGATGTAGTTCACCCACCTGCCCTTTCCGGGCTGCCGCAGGTGGGAGGATGAGTTGGGAGCTACGGGGGGAGACTCACGATCCTGTGTCCTTCTGCTTTCTCTTTGGTTGATGATGGATGACTCTCCCGTGCATCTTTAGCCTTGGGGTCGTCTGCACCATACCTGTCTTGAGTCATCACCCATCATTCGCAGCAACTGAAATGCCCGGTTACCAGGCCGCTGACCAGCCAGTGCGACAAGCTTAGGTTCTTAACGAATGTTTTAAGCAGAAATGGAAACTTTTCTTCATTCTAGGATACCTTTCATAGACGGAGCGTCTGTGGGTCGAATTCTTGACATTTTAAGTCAAATTATTTTCAAATTAACGAGTGTCTAGGTAATTTTAAAAAATATTATAACGTAAATTACACTCAGTTTGAGAGTGCAGAGCACAGCTGAATAGCCCTTAGTGAAAAGTCCAGAAACTAGTTGGCATAGTACACACATTTTAATTATCGCAAGTTACATTGTGGTTCTTAACTTTCATTTTATAGATGAAGCACAGAAAGGAGGAAGCATGCCTTAGTTTGTCTTTAAAAGACTGACCAGGACTTCCAACTATTGCTATATGACTTAAAAGACTATATTTCATAACATAACAAATGTAGGTGACTCTTGAGAAGGTAACTTGATGAATGGGATCCATTAATTGTAAAAACCAAAATAAACAATTCCTGGCTATCCCTTTTATTCTATAATTATTTAAAATATTTCCCTTAGAAAAATTTTATTGGTAATCATTCTTAGGAAGAGAATAAATTGTAAAGAATTGGAACTCATCAACTTAGAAGTCTTATTCTATCCTCTCCCTCTGAACTTTCCTTTTGTTTCTGCACTGAAAGTGTGATCTAGGTTGAGATGAAACACTCTCTTGCCTCAACTGGGACATATACATTACTAATTATGATAGTCACTCTGATAGCCCTCTCCTATCTAGTCATTTTTTAATAGATAAGAAATTAGTGTAAGTCAGTGAATTAGGTGTTCTGAGATAAGATAATTGCTTACTGGTTGTGTACTATAGCAAATGGAAGCAGGATTAACAATTCTATTTTTCTATTCTACATCTTTAAATTCAAACTAAGCTTTCACAAAATAAAAGGTATAGTCCATAGGTTGTAAATTTAAATGCTCCAGAAATAATATAAATGTGGGTGTCATTATGAAATGCATTAGGGAACACAGTCAAAATGGAGATAACTCCCCCACCCCAACCATTTCAAAAGGTGGCAAATCCACTGTTTTGATTTCTTAGACTGAATTTACTTCCTTGGGTGTAGTGCATTGTCATAATTTTTTTTCACATCATGAATCATTTCCTCAATATTCTCTTATTAAATCTGTATATGTGTATCAAACTCTGATGTTTGGTCATTAGAATTATTGAATTAAAGTAATATATGAAATCAGAACTCAATTCTATAACCTATCATGATGAAACTGCTCATTTGTTAAGAGTAGTTTATACAACTTCAACAATATTTGCCAATATAATTTTTGTTAGAGTAAATTGTATTTTTTCCTCCAACCTAGTATCTTTAAATTTTTTGTTGTCTAAAATTTTTCATCTTTATCAAGGTAACATTGGTTTAAAGCACTGTTTATGTTTAAGGGAATAGGTTTGGACCTCTTCAGAGATGTATATTTCCACCCCATCATCAAAGCACCCCATAGTCCTTTTATCTATGGTCATTGAGTCCCTTCCCCCCATTGTTCCTTCCTTTGCCTACCCTCACTTTCTAATAACCTCAATTCTGCAGTTATTTTTAAAGCTTGCTTTGGTTTAGTTTTGAGTACCTTTATTTTTTTCCCTCTATACTCCACATAAGAGTGAAGTTATGAAGTGAGACAAAGACTCGGGAACTCCTTGAGTTCAAGAGTTCTCCATGGAATCAGAATATATGTATTACAAGTACAATGGTGATTCACCAGGGATATGAGCATTCACACGATAACTTAATTATAAACTATTATTTGTTGTTGCTCATGTTTTTCTAACCTGATTTCTCAGACTTACCAAGATTCTGGATTACCTAAGATTTCCTGTGTCTACTGATTCTGTAAACAATCTTTTTAATAAGTTATCTTTTCATTTACACATATTAGACTTGATTTTAGATGTTTGTAACCAAAGAATCTGTCATGTTCTGAATTGTGGTCCTTCGTGCACAAACTCCTATCTTGAAGCCCTCTGCTCTAGTACTTCAGAATCTATTTGGAAATAGGGTAAGTTAATTAAAATGAAAGTGTTAAAACAGGTTTTAATTCAATCCAAATGGTGTTCATTAAAAGAGGAAACCTGGACACAGAAAGAGACTAGAGATACCTACTCACAAAGTTAATATCATATGAGGATACAATATGAAAGCAGTTATTTAAAAGTCAAAAAAGTCTCAAAATAAACCAGTGCTACCAAGGCCTTGATGTTACAGAAATATACCTCACTTCTAGAACATTACCTTGCTTCCAAACTGTAAGAATAAATTCTGTTTAAATTACCAATCTGTGGTATTTTGTTATGGTAGCCCTAGCAAAGTGATACAGTCCCTTGTTGATAAAGGACCAAAAATATGCAGTGGGTATTGCCATTATATGGAGGAGAAGCAAGACTATTATTTCATCCAAATAAATTCATTTTATAAAGACTAGACTAATTTGGACAGATAAGTAGAAATATGTATTTAAATATTAAATATTTAAATATTAAAGACTTCAAAATATTATTGACACATAAGTAGTTTCTGTTAAGACATTTTCCCCTCCAAAATAACAAACTATCACAAAAGATTTGCCTGTGTTTCAATAGAGGATATAAAATCTCTTTTAACTTGTCAGTTTGAGTTTCAAATCTGTAAATCTTCACTTTAACTTACACTGCATTGGCATAAAATTTTCTTAAAAGGATGTCTTATGTGGGTGACTTATCTGTTTCTATTTGAAATATTTCTTGGTTCCATTATGATAATTGTTATTATGGCAGTTGTCAAGAAATCAAGATGTACAATTTCCAAATATTTTTTGCTTCACTGAAGCTAAAACCATTTCCTGCAATTCCTATCAATCATGTCATTCCCTAGTAATAGCTTTCTGATTGTTTCCCATGTCCCCATGAATTCAATACAAGTAATTCCATGTCTTTTTCAACTCATGAACATTTTTTTTATTCTGTTTATTTCAGTTTATAGTCACCATTTTAAGCTTATTTTTACTTTTCCTCACCTCCACACCTCACTCACTATTCTGCCTTACCTCAAAACTTTTCATACATAGCTGTAGATAGCCCAAAATGAAACTGCTATCTATCTTCCATGTAGGTACCATGAGTAATAACAGGTTAGTCATCTTTAATTTCAACATTCAAGTCATATCTTAATGACTCTACTTCTTAGATATCTTCAAACTTTGCCTTCCCTGCCTCACTGTCTTATTTCAGGACCACATATCTACTGGGACTACTACAAGAACTTCTTATTCTCAATTTCAAGTTCTCTTCCTCATACTTGTTCTTAAAAAAAAAAACAAAAACAAAAAACCAAACAAACAAGTATAGGTTGTTCAGCTAGCACATCATCAAATAAAAAAAGAAGCAACATCAGTAGCAAAATATTTCATGGAAGTGAAAAATACCTTTAAGTAATGTAAAGATATTTATATAACATATAGTTTTATTTTTTTTTACTACAAACATACCAAGAGGTGCAATTAAATATATCAATTCTTCAGTTAATACCCAAATAATACTACAGCTTCCACCTGTTTGCTATTAGAACACATTTCAGAATAATTGACTTAATTAATCAGACACCTTGTTGCCTGTGAAGCTGGATTTAGTGCAAGTTATTTCAGAATCTTAAAATTGTTAAAGTGCTAAGTTTGTTCCTAGGAAGAACTAGCAATTGAGCACTTAACTTTTCTGTTATGAAAGCTAGTTTTCTACATCTTTTCTATGGTATAGTGTTAAAAGATCAAACTTTAGAGTCAGAACTATGTGGACTAAATCTCATCCCTCCCATTTCTATAAATGACTTTAGGTCTATTGGTGAACACCCCTAAGCCTCATTCTTCACATATAAAGAGAAATAATCATACTGTTCATAACTTATAGGGTTAGTCAAAGGATGAAATGATAATGCATGCAAGTGCCCAAAACATGATAAGCACACAATTAGTTGGCATTACTATATAATGTAGATCACATTTTAGAGAAGTAAAGAATTCAAGGTTAACTCATTAATTTTTAAATTAGCTCAGTCCAATAAGTATTAAACATGTAAAGTAGGAGGTTATGTGATTCAATGTGACTGCTGAGAGGAAATAAGTCAGAAAGTACTTAAGATCTTCCAGGTATCGAGCATAGGCATAGGATCAATGATGGTATTAGGTAGGTTAAGGTGCCAGTGTATCAGTGTGAGCAGGACTGAAGGTGTTCAGTTTTGACTTTATTGATTTAGGTTTCTAGTGGAATATCCATGTGGAGAAATTCAATGGCTATGAATATTTGACTTGGAAATTCAGAAGAGACTAGGGAACAATGGGCATCCCCAAGACCAGTGAAGTTTGACTATACATAGGGGAAGAAGGAATGTTTGGGAATAACATTTTAAGGCAAATAATGCAAAAGTGTCTCAGTCAGGAATGTGAGAAGAGCCAAATGGGATAGTGATGCTTGGGAAGAAGAACTTTTAATAGACCTCAATGTGGGTACAAAAGGACACCTGTGCTCGGATGTTTATTGCAGCACTATTTATAATTGCAAGGTCATGGAAACAACCCAAATGCCCCAGAAGAGATGAATGGATGAAAAAGATGTGGTACATATACACAATGGAGTATTACTCATCAATTAAAAATGACAAATTTGATGAATTTATGGAAACCTGGATGTACCTAGAAGAAATCATTCTAGCAGAAACGAGCCATATAGAAAGGGACAGAAACCAAATGGTTTCACTAATATATGGTCAATCAAATGAAACTGCACAAGGGGAGAATGGGGACCAGCTGGAGTGGGTGGGAAGGGGAGGTGGTGGGTGACCCCAGGGACTGAAATGATGTGAAATATATATAAAAATTTTTAAAAAATTTTTTAAAAATTAAAAAAAAAAACTGTTAAGGTTATTATGTAATTCTGACTATGGAGTCTGCTTTCAAAGTGGGGCTTCTCATTCAGAATTAGGATGAATCATACTGGACATCCAATTTAAAATATACAGGTTGAACATTAGAAGATACTCAAACCATCTTGACCTATATTTCTTTTCTTGAATATGTGGATACTTCCATCGGCTGGTAACCTAAATCTTTTGGTGGGGGCGGAGTGGTGGGGAGTGTATCTGTAGTGTCAAGGTGCTGCCTTTAGGATATTGTTCTCTTTATTTTCAATTTGGAATTGGATCAATTGATGAATTTTCACAGATATCCACATGACTGACTCACTTTGAACCCAGAGGTCTCAGCTCAAATGCCAATCTTTCCAGAAGTTATTTCTGACTATTACATCAAAAGGGCTTTCCCCAGCCTCCTGACACACAGACCCAGTTAATGTATACCTCATCACTTTCTTCTTTCTTTTTCTTACCGTTTTAGCAACATTTAGCACAATATATAATTATTTTGTATTTTTCTTTCTTTCTTCACTGGGTGTTTTATTCCCTAAACACAGTCTTCATGGGAGCAGGGATAGCCACTTTCTGATTTACTGTTACATAACAGAATCTAATGTATTTCTTAGACGGAATGCAATAAATGTATGAAAAATGAATGATGACTGGGAACTAAGTCAAGAACTAACAGTTCTTTATCACTTGCTATGTAAGAGTGTATCTAGGTTTGGTTTTTGTCTTATCTATGGAAGATGGATTTAATAAAAGACTCTGCCAAGAATATTCTGAGCACCCAACTCTTTCTGGGGAACTTCTCAGTAATAATGGAGTTGTGCTATATGTCACTAAATGATAAGATTTTATAAGAAAAGGGAAAACATAGTGGATAAGATTTCTGAGGATAAACATCTCTAATTAGGTTTCAGACACATTTGGAGGCTTACTCTTTTTCCAGTTCTCCTGATGACATCTGGGCTACTCATTACAATATGTGGGTTTGTAATGGCATGTTGATATTGTGGCAATGGGAAATGAAAAATCTAGAGAAGAATATAGACAGTGAAAAAATATTTATTGTGTGTTAGTCTTGAAATGACAGTTTCTTCAATCATACATGTTTGTAACAAAATAAAAGATTTCCAAAAGATTGCAAGAGACAGATTAGTCTCTCTTGCAGTTGGTTTTTTTTTTTTTTATTTTCCAGAATACCCAGAGGGATACTCAGTGTCAGTAGCAATTGTATTTTATGAATTAAAAAGAAATATGGTCTGACTAGTTCATGTTCTTATGAGGACACAGAGCCTTTTAAATTGAAATAGTCCAAAAAAAATCCAATGATGTGTAGGTGACAAAGATATGCTATCAGTATATGCAGGATGATGTGGAGACAGTAGATAAAATAACTTTTTACCTTGAAAAGTCAGAAGAGCTTACAGGAGGTATTGCTTGAACTCTAAATATAGACAGTTATGAAGCAGAGTATAGAGTAGTGGGTATCCAGGGAGAAAAGGTAGAATGTGTAAATATATAAGCACATGAAATTACATGATAATTTTAGGGAATGAGAAATTGTATTGAAGCAGTAATGGAGATGAAGTTAAAAATTTTAGCATCAGAATTTAGAGGATCTTATAAATCATTTTAAAGACATGGGCTTTAAACTGAAGTTATTAGTGAACTGTTCAAGGTTTTTATAGAGATATATGATCTCAGATCTGTATTTTAGCTAAGATAAATCTGACAAAAGATAAATTAGAACAGGACGAGACTAGACATAGTGATCTATTATTAGGTTACTGCAATAGTCTTGAGAAAAATGATGACAACCTCTATATAGATAGTGATGATAGCAAGAGAAAATAAATTGAAAGTTATTTAGGAGGTGCAAACTATAGGAATAAATCTATATCAAGGGATATGAGAAGTGAAGAGTGGTAGGAACTGAGGATGACTTAATGCTTTCTATCTTGGGTAACTGGAATGAAGATATAGGAGACAGAGCCAAATTTGGAGCAAGAAAAGAATAAAATGAAAATTTGGTTATGGTCAAGCTGAGTTAGATTTGTTGGGGGAGATGTGTGATAAATAGTTGAAAATATAAATATAGATTTTAGAAGTAATGTCAGAGCTACAGTAATGAATCTCAACTGATTTGAGATTTACCTATGATACAGTTCATACTTAGAACCATGCAGTTGAGATCACTCAGGGAGATCAAGTAAAATAGTAAGGGGATAGAGGTAAGACCCACAAATGAACTGCTATTCTTTAAGAGGTAAGATCTAACTCCTCAGTTTTGGACTGAACTTTAGTGACTTCCTTCCAATCAAAGAAATTAAAGTAGAAACCACAGAGGATAATAAAATACACCACAACATTTTTTTGTCTGTCTATCTCTCTTTACTTGGTCTGAGAGGATTATCTGTGTTGTCTTGAAGTCACTCAGGCAGTCTGTGGAAATGAACTGGAACTTCTACAAATAGTTGGTGGGGAACTTAGATATCTAGAAAAGCTAGAGAGGAAATGAGTGTGACCTGCCAATAGCCTTGTGTGTGAACCACCATGAAAGTGGATCCTACATCTCATGTAAGTCTTTAGATGACTGTACGCCCAGTCAGTATCCTAGACTATAATTTTGTCAGACACCCATTGTTAGGAATTCACTGCTTCTTCCCTAGCATGTTGCTTCTGAATTCCTGACCAACAGACAGGAATTGTTTTTTGTTTTGTGTAATTAAGTTTCAAGGTAATTACTTAGAAAGTAATAGATGATTAAAACAAAGGCTTTGAAGAAAAAAGATGAGAAATTATAAAGAAAACTAAAAGGAAATAAGGAAAGAGCAGTATTGAGAAAAAAAAAAAACAAAGAAGGAGAGATTTTTAGGAAGAAGGATTGTCCACATGCTATATGCTATTCACAATTGAAAAGGTCATTGGGTCTGGATAAAAGAGTAATTTAATGAGATTCAATTTTATTAGAGTTGCTAGAGAGGAAATCCGCATTATAGTGTGTAGGAACAGCAGCTAGGAAGTGAAAAAACTTGAATACAAATGATTCAAGGATATAAATAGTAAAAGAAGAGAAAATAAATTGAGGAAATGACAAAAACAAGGAAAGACAAGCTTAATTTCAGAAATTATAAGTGAATTATTGATAAACAAAATCAAACAGGCTAAATATTGTTAGACTATGAACATACAGAGAGAGGTTGTCCTTGGGAAGGTGGAGAAAGTACCAGATTATTCAAAAAGTAGAAATGGAATATGAATGGGCACAATATAGGTATTTAGGAGATAGAGATAAGATCAGGTGTGTGTATTCCTGCATTCTACTTTTTTCCAGTCTGCCTTTTTTCTTCCTTCCTTTCTTTCTTTCTTTTTTTTTTTTTTGAAGTGATCATTGGCTAAAAATAGGGGAATAGGGTGGATAGCAGATAACTTGCAAACTCACTGGGGGCCATTCTGCATTTATTGCAGATCAATATTTTCCTCATTGATCTGTTTTTCTAGCAAGTCACATTTCTCTCCAATTCATCTCCTAGTGAATACTGCTGAGAAAAACCATGCTTGCTGGTGTTTAATATATTTAAAATTCATTCTTTTCTATCTGTTTCTGTGGAGAAAGGAATTTTAAAAAGAAATATGCTCTCAAATTATTAGAAAAAGAAACTATCAGTTACTTGAGACCCACAGAACAGGGTGGAGGAGGCAACATATTGTTTCATTATCAGTTGTCTTGTTGAATGTTACAACCCCACTGTTAGTGCAGCTTTCCAAGTTCTACTTATTACAGAAGATTAATGGTCAAGTAAATCACAGTTTATTACCTGACTTACCTGCAGTTTTTTTTTTTTTTTAACCACCAACTGCAATAAAAAGACAAATAAGTTGGAGGGGGGTATTGGAATATATTAATTTAAATTAATTTTTTTTTGTGAACTGCAAACAAACTCAGAGATACACAAGACAAATAATGTCCTTCAGTAAAGGCATCCTAACCGAATTGTGAGACAAAGGCAACACACACTAATTTGAAAATGCCATTGTGCAAAAGAAGGCAAAGTAACTGCAGCAAACCTTAGTTCATGGCTTTGATCAAGCTATTAATTTGGAAATCCAATAAATCTTCAAAATATAATAAATTTTCAGTTTCAATAATAAACATTCAATAATAAACATCAGGGAAGTTTCTCTGACATTTATGTGTGAATCCAATATGTAATTCATGTTTTTTTTTGCCATATGTCGAGGCTAAAAATCAAAATAAAATTTTTTTTTCAGTTAAGTGGAAAGTAGGCTTAAGAATTGCTGTAATCTAAAAATTTATCTTAGTAACTTGATCAGATAGCTTTGCTTGAATAGACATAAGAATTTTATAGTAATTGAAACATTTTCATAGTGTTTCACATTCATTCATTTTTAATAGGAGCTCACACATACACACAAAATAGTTTTTAGATACAGTTACGACAGTGAGCTAGGCTTTCCGGCATCTGTCTCTTTCATCAATAGCCTTTGTACTGAACAGACCCAGAGATGC
The DNA here is from genome assembly GCA_004024945.1 of Uropsilus gracilis. Lineage (NCBI taxonomy): Eukaryota > Metazoa > Chordata > Mammalia > Eulipotyphla > Talpidae > Uropsilus > Uropsilus gracilis. The sequence continues at coordinate 130,013 of PVHY01002023.1, forward strand.
TCCTTCTATTAGCCTCTGACCACCCTTCAACCTTTTATCTAATTGCAGGCTGTGGAAATGTCTTCTCTGCAATCCCCTCCCTCTGGGAAAAATTAAAAAAAAAATTTTTTGGATTTAGTTTCATATTGCCTGATGGTCACAAACTTCTTGACTCATCAGAATTATTCCACTGAAGTGGAGATAGCTACCAAGTGCTTGGTCAACCTGTGGGTCCCCTACACCTACCTCTTTCTGCCAACAGTGTGATTCTGGAAGGCGTGGACTGCTTCTTTCCCAAATGGACCTAGTAGAAGTACTTGGGTGCCAAGCATCTCTTGAAGGTGCAAAACTAGCTAGTCAGCCATGTGCTCTCTCAGAGCATCCAGAAATGCTTCATAATGAGTGGGGGAAAAACCTGGATGCCAGGAAGCTGTGGTCCTGGAGAAAAACCTGAACCCAGCCTTTAGGGATTGGATGCCCTGGGTTCTACATTCATGGACCTCCATTCCTGTGACTTCTTGTAGAGCCATTTTCCTAGTTGAGGAGGTGAAACTCAAGATGAGTGACCCCTGACTAACCTCCCAGGTTGGCCAGATTCTAAGTGGGAATGAATGAGTATCTCTTTGCAAATTCACCCTTAAGCATGGCTAGAATTGCTAGAAGCCAGGCAGCCTTTGAGGGCTTCAAGGGGAATCCCCCTGATGTCAAGATCTTCTGCCTGAGCTTTTCCCTGCAGCCATGAGGCAGTGTTTTAAACTGTCTGGAGCCTTTTATATGCAGACTACCAAATGAAAACAATAATGCCTTTTGCAGGGAATAAAAATGTTATTTTTTCCAGTTTTCAATTAAGAAAATAGTCCTATATAAGATATTTTAGTTGTTTAGGGTTATTTATTAAGAAAAGAAGGAACTTTTTCATTAGCTATTTTTGTGAATGATTAAAATTTAATTTCAACTAAAACTTAAAATTTTGAAAACCTTGCATTTCCAACCTTAGGATTGACAGCATCATAATCTCTAAAGACATTGAATGACACTGGTGCTGATAGTAGGAAGTGTGATTTTTTTAATTTTATGATGAACATTAGGAAAATCCACATAAGTCATTGGATCAATAATTTTCAAAGACCAATCCAGGAATTTATAAAATTAGGCATGAGTGAAAGGTTCATTCAAAATGCAATATGGATAAATGAATTTTAATGTACCAGAATATGAAGATCTATTAATTTAGTTTCGGAGCCCACATTGTAGCTAACTTTTTAAATTTTGCTTTATTATCAAAGAATGCTTTCACAATTATCTGTAGGATAATTAAATACACTTTTCTTTTCTAGAAAAACATTTTTGTGACTGGAATTTTATTATCCATCATCCAATAGAACCACCATGCCCATTTTAATATAAATGGTATGTTGCAAAGCACCCTTCCCCATGCCTTGGGCGAGAGGGCCACCAAGTCAGAGCAGTGGCTTCACAGCAAATCTGCAAACTGAGGGAGAGGAGATGATCCACAAAGTCCATCAGTGGACACCTACCACACCGAGAAACTTCTTCACTGACAATGGTTGGGGGCAAGGCCCCCTAAGCCAGAGGGCAGAGCTATGGGATGAAGAGACAGCAAATTGACAAGGAGAATGGACTGGAGAGGACAGCCAGCAATAAGAAGATGTTGATAGACCTCAAATGAGCATGAACTGGCTGCCCAATGCAAGCTAAGACTGCAAAACTACAAGCATGATATGCCATGTTCCAGGAACACAGTCTCTCACCCAGCAAAGGGACATTGCTACAGAAAAGGAAGAGACCAATGGGCTCAACATAAATCAACAAACAGCAAGGAGAAATGAGTCTGAGTGAACAGAGGGAATGTTGTGGGGAGGGAAGACATCCCAGGGACCATTTGCTTATGTAAGAAATTAAAACAATGAATAAAATATTTTAAAAATAGAAAAAATAACAAAAACAAAATAGTATGTTGCAAAACAACAGATTTTGAATGTTGAGTCCAATCTTAGCACTTCTATTGATAGACATTATGAGACTTGGAAAAATGTAATATATTACTCTTCTCATTCATTTTCCATGAAAATATGCTATTTAGGCTAACTTGTAGTAGGTCATTATTTTTACTTTAAATGAGTAAATAGGGTTTAATAATGAAGTTCCACAAGGAACTCACACAACTAAACAAACAAACAAACAAACAAACAAACAAAAAACAAGAAGCCCAATCAAAAGATGGGGAGAAGAACTAAAAAGACACTTCTCCAAAGGGGAACTACAAATGGCCAACAGGCATATGAAAAATTACTCAATGTCACTAGCAATCAGGGAAATGCAAATCAAAACCAAAATGAGATACTACCTAACACCAGTAAGAATGGCCCACATCAAAAACACAGGCACAAGTTCTGCATGAATGCAGAAAGGAACACTCTTACACTGCTGTTGGGAATGTAAACTGGCCCAATTATTATGGAAAGCAGTGTGGAGGACCCTCAAACTAATGAAAATGGAACTACCATTTGGCCCAGCAATCGCTTTTCTGGGAATCTACCCAAAGGAGACCTCAATACAAAGACCTCAGTACAAAGGGACACCTGTGCTCAGATATTTATTGCAGCACTATTTGTAATTGCAAGGACATGGAAACAACCCAAATGCCCCAACACAGATGACTGGATGAAAAAGATGTGGTATATATGCACAATGGAATATTATGCATCAATAAAAAATGACAAATTTGATGATTTTTTGGTAACATGGATGTACCTAGAAGAAATCATATTAGCAGAAACATGTCAGAAGGAAAAAGACAGAAACCAAATGGTTTCACTATTATATGGACAACCAAATGAAAGTACACAACTGCGGGAGGGGACCAGCTGGAGTGGCCAGAGAGGGGAGGTGTTGGGTGACCCCCAGGGATCACAATAATGTGAAATACATATATAAATAAATTATTATTAAAAAAACCCAAAGTGGTCATGAAACCAGTGAATCTGAGAATGGCTGTTTTAGATGGCAATTGATAAAACAGGAAACATAGGTAATCCTCATTTGAGAAGAGCAGGCTCCTATTTTTTCTGAAGTGTTAAATAGAAAATCCTTGTTTGCAGGTGTTGAGTCCAAATTCATTATCTAGAGCTGCCATCAAGATCGAATCAAATATGATGTTTTTCATTCTTTAATAGAATCAGTGATGTGTTGAAGCCAGCTGTTTGACTTTTGACATTTTTTGCAACTTATGTTGGTTCACAAAAATGGGTCACAGAATTTTCAGAAATTGTGTCACATAGTTAAAGATAGCCATTATTAAAATTGAGTTGTTTAAACTTAAAATGAAATACATTTTATTACCAAAATAAAAATTAATTTATTAATTTAATATAATATATATATTATAATATAATAAAAATTAATATAAATTAATTGGTAGTAAAATGGACACAAATAGATTTACAGTGCTTTTCTTTCTATACTCAACCAAGGTTATTTTGTTCTTCATAATAAGGCAAAAATAAAAGTTTAATCAATAAGATTGAACTTGGTTTCAAGATAAGTGTTAACCTTGGATTTGAATGATTCAATTGATTTGGCTTTAGGAACCTGAGGCATCTAAGGAGTGGTGTACACTTTGGTTTAAAATGAGTGCTTCTTAATTTGTTCACGAATAGATTGCAATTGCTGATAGACTGGACTAAGACAGGCTTAAATAATAGCTAAGTTCATACAAAGATAATAACTTAGATAAATACAGGAGTTACAAAACATTCACTTAAAAAAACCTTTCTGCACTATAATTATCAAAACAAATATCAACAGTAATAAGAAGTGAAGCTAACCAAAACACCTCAAGGGTATTCATGACCTCCAGTGTGGAAAACAAGATTTTGGTTTCAATCTTTTTCTTAAAAGCTATATCCTTTAATTTAATCTGCTCTCACTTTCTTCTTCTATAACCTACAACACCAATTCCATCTATAGAAAATTCACATTTTTAGGCCATTTCTTAAATATTAATCAAAAAAATTCTAGCTCTGAAAACTTATATGATGACATTGGTTAAGTCATAGAGGAAACTAGAGAAGGAGAAACAAGGTTGTGACTTCATGCCCATTCCTCCCTCACTTTCCCCTTCCTGATTTTCCACATGATTCAGCCAACTAAAATATCAGCATAGATTAGAGGAAAGGACAGTTACGCTTAAGGCTAATACAAATTTACCTCAACTGTCTTAATTCTTAAGTTAGTGTGTTTCATTTACTTTGTTTTATTTTGTTGCCTTCTAGAAATTAGGAATTCAAGATTGAATAAGACATAGCTTCTGTAATTATTATAGCATAAAATTGTTGCTGTACAACATGGCGAATTCTGTAAGAAAAGACTGTGAAGTACTCTGAGATAATGGCACCAAGAACAACTAATAATTATTACTTAGGTTGACAAGACATGTGAGGCAATGTAAAAGTAGGTTTTACGGTATTTTGGAGATACATTGACATACTTAAAAAGGGACTTTCAAAAATAGAAACAAGAAAAAGTAGAAACCAGATTTGGCTTAGTATCAGCAGATTTCAAGGAGCTAATAAGAAGAGGATAGGTAACTTCCACTATAAAATAACATATAAATGGGAGAAACCAAGGTGTAGGTCCGATGCAATCCCAGGTGGTTGGAAAAGAGAAGTCTTTTGTATTTGTTTCTGTATAACTAGGTATATGTGAGCTTGTGTATTTGAGAACTTTTGGATATCACCAGATTACATCTTCACTCCCTGACTTTGATGAGACAAGTGCAGATAACAAGTCACAAACCTACATTGCTATACTTGTTCTCTGTTGATTTCATGGAGTAAGAATCCTTCAGCTGGGAAAAATCAAAAACTGTACAGGGAGTCAACAGAAGGACATGGGGAAAGTTCACAGAGCAGGTGGTCTTTTATAGGCATGGAAAATTTATTCTATGAAAAGCAGAGTGTTTGTGCAAAGCTCAAAAATATAGAAAAATTATAGTGAACTTGATAGATAATAAACTGAAGTAGCTTGGGTAACATTGCCATTACAGAGTTTTTGGTAAAGCTACAGGGCATTGCTCTTTGTTCATGACTATTTTTAAAGGAAACTCAATTATGAGAAACTGTGGGTCAAGACTTTCAAATTCTGAAATGAAGTATGGTGAAAGATTTATGATAATAGGTAAATTTCCAGAACATAGAAAGTTCTGGTTATGTGAGTTTATCAATACTGGTTTTATCTTTCCATGTGCCTCGGATTTTCCTTTTCTGCTACCCATTCGTCTTTCACCATTGAAAGTCTACAGGTTTGGAGCAGAATGCTTCTATTTATTAATGATTTGGTTATATTTTGGGTCAAGGAATGTTCAATTTTTTCACATAAATTAATATGGTAATATCATTCCTATACCCCCAAAATAACTTATCAAAATATAGCAAATATTTTTGATATGCAGGAATGTCCTACTTTTGGATATTGGGGAAAAATTCTACTGACCTTAAGTGCAAAAATATCATTAAATGATGAGGAAAAACAAATGGATCTTTGTTTTACATTAAGAAGAACTCTGGGTGATTTACACTGACTATTATTTACATAACAGTATGGCACTATTGAGAGGATTATGTAATTTTCTTGTAGTTAATGTCTGTCTATTTTATATTTTATTACAATGTATATTCTATAACAAAGTTACCATGTAGTAGATACTATAAAAAAGTTGTGATTACCTCCCCTTCTTGTGAAGTTTCACTCAATAAGTAAAGAACTTACAAAGGTTTTAAATTGATTTCAACTTCTTTTGATGAATATATCTTAGGTAAAAAAGGGAAAAAAACCCACCAACGAACTGTTAAAAATATTATACAAAAAAGTAAAAAAAAATTACTCAAAAGCACAGTTACTAGTTTTCTTTTGTTGTGTAGCAGATGTTCACAAAGTTAGTAGTTTTAAACAATGCACACTTTTTATCTTGCAGTTTCTGTGGGTCAGGAATTTGGGGACAGTTTAGACGGGTTTTCTCTTTTAGTGTCTCAGAAGGCTACAACAAGCTTTTAGATGGAACTGCAAGTTGTCTGAGGTTTGGGTCCTTTTCCAAGCTCATTGGTTGTTGGTGAAATTTGGTTTCTTATAACTCATGGACTAAGGTTCTCAACTTCCAAAACCATCCCTTTCCACATGGTTCTCTCACAATATGCAGATTGTTTCTGGGCCAAGTAGATAGAGTTACAGGTTTCTTATAAAGACTCATCTGATTAAGGCAGATCCCACTCAGCAGAAAGTCCTTTTTGATGGAACTCAAAATCAAATAGCAAGGGCCTTCAGTACATCTGTAAAATCCCTTTACATTTGCCATATTCTGTACCTTCATCAAAGGAGTAATATTTGATCACATTCATGGATTCTGCCTAAACTCAAGAGAGGGGGGATTATATAGGGGTGTGAATTACTGCAAGTCATCAGAAAATTCTTCCTACTGCATGTATCAATCTTAAATTACAAGCATTTCCCCTATTTTTACAAATGAGCTAAGAAGTTTAGTAGTACTTTATAATATCTAAGACTTATATGCTATCATAGTGACACCTACTTACTAGTAATATGATCCAAACCACAAATGTGAGACACTTATATAACTTAAATCACTTTTAAAAAAAGAAATAAAATTAATTTTAATAACATTTTATTTTATCAAAACATCCAGAATATTATCATCTTAACATGTATTCGTGAGAACTTTTTTTTATGAGAAACTATGCATTGTTTTCATGTAAAGACTTTGAACACCGCATCTTACTTCTGGCTAGTCACATACAAAGTACTCAATAGCCACAGGTGGTGAGAATCTGTGATATAGAAAACAACTGCTATTACTTGCTTTCTCAACAATATCCACCAGGTGTCACAATGAGTTTACTGCTTAACAGTCGGTGGTGTCAGCAAATTTTCTTCTCATGCTGATGTTTATTGGAATTCTATCTGTATTCCATAACACTTGAAGTTTTTTCCTAATTAAGAAACCAAGCAATGAAGGCTTTTTACTTCAGCAGGTAAGTGAGAATTAAAAATGAGTTGTATATTAGACCCATCCTTACTTTCTCTGTACTCTTATCCATTGTGCTCTGGTCAATGAGAGAATGCATAATTGAGAATTACATCCACATAAAGTTAGATAATTTCAAATACCAGGTTCTCACAACCTCAGAAGAAGTTTATGGTGTTATTTTTCCTTCTCAGAGTGTTTAACTGAACACTTTAAAAATAGAAAATAAAAGTTTTAAAAAGTGGGAAAATGTTCTTTTTTTTTCTGGATATCATTATTGCAACTTATGGATTGTCAATAAAGATTTCTACTTCTCACACACTCTAGTCTTTTCTTTTTTTTTTTTTAAATTATAAATTTATTCCGGTTGACAATTTAGGCCATAGACATGTACATAAAAATTCCATAAAAGGGATCAGTATGTTGGGGGGAGGGTGAGGAGGGGTGGAGATAGGAGGAAGTGGTCAGGGAGGGAAGATGGTGTGTGGTCCCCAGGGAATACAAGCTGTGAAACACATATATAAAATAATAAATAAGTTTAGAAAAAAATAGGAATCAATACAA